>WURT03044299.1:0-14598 GCA_009936505.3 Holothuria glaberrima
TATTTCCTTCACTACATCACTACGAAAGTCCGAATTTCACTACAAATAGTGAAATTTCACTACGGGTGGCAACGCTGCTAGCGACGTATCAGGCAGATGCCGTATAAACACCTTTTTGTACGGACTTGCATGGCTTGCATTGCCATCAAACGTATGTGCTAAGCACCGCTTAGCCATTAAACATGCATACCTATCTGCCCCCACGTGTTTTAAAGTTAAGCATAGGCCTCTATACGCGTTTAAGTACAACAACTGTAGAACAACGATCAATATTTTCTTAACGTTTTGTCATGGAACACGTACGTGTAATTGCTAAACCTTTTTTTCAGCCTTCCCTTCAACTGCTATACTTATCTTTACAGATGATGAAACCAGTCGACAAAGTGGTGCTGCAGAAGAGAGTCCAATGCAGGGCCAAATCTTCGAAGGGGGGGGGGACTGGGCACAAACTGATGTGGGGGCCCCTTTGACTATAAATCTCCACAAAACTACAGTGGCGTAAGTCACGAAAGGAGGGCAAAGGTTGTGGTCGCTCTCACCCGCCCCCTACTCGAAATGAACTCGATAGATTTCCTTTTTACCATAGGCGTAGGAAAAGGGGGGGCAGAGGAGGCGACCGCCCCCACTCTCGATGGTAGGGGGCGGAAACCCTCTTTCGCCCCCACTTTGGATGGCATGCTAGAATATATATATATATATATATATAGGCCTACCGCCTGTAATATACCAGTATACCGGCGTCCAGATGCTATCAATATTCCTTTCTAGAGGGCATAGATGTACTGCAGTTGTTGGGTGTACAATGGTTGGCAAAAACAAAGATTTCTATTTTAATGTGCAGTTTCATTTTTTAACATGAGTTATGGCATACAAATTTTCCTTTTATTTTTGTTCATTTTATTATTTTTTTAAATTGCTCTTTCAGGTAGAAAAAGGCGAAAAATTTCATATCAAAAATGTATGTTTTGGTCTAGGGGGTAGGGCGAGGTGCACATTCCAAAAATTGTTCCGCCCCCACTTTCATATTGCTTTCTACGCTTATGTTTACGTACCGTAGATCAGGGAGCTGTAAGAGACTTACAGCTCCCTGCGTAGATGTAAGCCTACAGAACGAAAATTAGCACAGATGATCTCCACAAACCACCCTCAAAATACAATAATGTATTTTTGTACTGTGTTTTTATATTTTGAACTTTATATATCTCTCGATTTTTTCCCTGCGGTTTTCTAAAATGAGATCTAGTTTAAAGGGGCACGAACCGAAATCTTGCCAAATATTTGACTAAATTTAATTCAAATTTGACTGGATACGATTAAAATAAAACATGAGGTTCATTTTCAGCCAAATCCGTAGTGAAATCTTTGGGAAGATCACGGTTCGTGCCCCTATTGACTGATTGATAAGATTATTTTTAACATTTTATGGAACGTGTTCTCATTTCCCACCCAGGAACATAACCTCTGCCGCGCTTTACAGGCATGCAGCTATCATCAATGGATGTCTGACGGGCAGCGAGGTGGGACTAGGGACTAGGGGGTAAGTAGATGACTCAGGGTGTGAAAAATGGAAATTCATATTAACACCCCTTTTATGGACTGCTCCTTCTTTTCAACACTATAGAGAAACATTGGAAAATGCACTGTAAATTTATTACCAAAACAGTTATAAAACTGCAACTCGTGTAACTGTATGGCGGCAAAAACAGAGTAAGATCATGAAAGCATTACAAGGTAATACTTACATGGTAAGATCACCAAGGAAAACCCAAGTTTTGTAGAAAATTTGCATATTTCCCAGCCCTCCCGAATTCAGGTTGACCTTGAAAGTTCATATTTAAGGGCGCTCAGCGCATCCATTGCTACGACCAAACAACATTATCTGGAAAACGTATAAGGAACACACGTTCAGAAAGTTAAATGTAAGGTCCTTGGGGTTCCTGTTCATTAAGTCCCTCTGTTCAACACACGCCTTTTACTGGAATTGTGATCAACTTTAGTCTGAACTTTTTCTAAAACAGGTTAAATTAATATTTTCATGCAAGTTGCACCACTGTTATTCATTCGAATATTGATAACTTCTTATACAGGTCTGTGCAAGGCATTCACAGCCTAACCTTATGTGACCTAGATCACGCTATGGACTATGGTATTTCGGACCCCGTAAAGTCGCAGAATGTTGCTTTAATATGTACAAGAAGTTCTTAACAGGTTTGTCTGCACGCTTGGCCCGCCGCATATTTAGCTTTCTTGTGTCATTTACTCCGGGGGGGGGGTCTTGTTATCCCCGGTCTTTTATCCTCCATCTTAACCTCTCAAAGCAACCTGCTGATGAATGTAAACCCGTGCAGGTAAACTTTAGTTGTTATAAACTTCTGCGAGCATACCCATGATGCTAGTTGCCACTCGTAAAGCGGATAACTTGTTCACTTTTAAGTGCCGCTATAAGACTGTTAAGAAGCACGTTTTCGCAAACGGGTGACCTCCTGTCAGGTTCTTGTAATATAGGCTATTGCCAGCATCGCATAAACGTTACATACCGGTACGTTCACATTATGCATTTACGTATTGGTATACGTAAGTTTGTGTATAAATCTATTTTACATGTGCGTATACATATACATGTATGCTCAAATATTCATATAAGTAGGCCTACATGATAGATTATTTTGAGATTTTCGACCCACGCACGCCCCTCACCCCAGTGTCCAGCACAACTCGATCTTGGTCTGGTTTAACACAAATTTGCCGAAAATTGCCTTAAGTCATAAATTCGCACCATGCATGTCAAACCGTGATGGAGAACAAGATAATAATGGCTTATGTGAAGTAGACCTAGCAAGTCCTTATACGATACTATACATCGCGATGAATTCAATACCGTATTACGATTGCAATCATATTCGTCGGGGCAGTTCATCCCCGCGAGAAAACCTAGTAAAATTGCCAACAGTATGAGCGGCAACCTATGAATTACTTTCAGTGAAAGAAGTTTCTTAAAAGATGAAATATCAAGAGTTTTAATGTTCGAAATCTGAGCAGACGTACATCAAAGAAGCATGAAGAATTAGAAGAAGATCTCTCTGTCGAGAATAAAAGGAACGCAATCCTTCTTTAACATGATTTATCTATTAATTGTTAATTGGAAAGTAGCTTTCATCTCTATACAGACTATGCCATTCTATATTTTATACGTAGCATACAAAACCATTTCGCCTTTCAGCTGAATACTATAGTATGTATATATACTAGTCTCGTGCAACAGTGCACGCCCTTGCCAGGTCTTGTCACAAGACTGCACATCTTGACCATACAGCCATCAGATCTCCACATTACAAAGGCTGAAAGGGGAATCACCAACGCGGATGAGACCTTTGATTAAACGACGGAGATAAATGAGCTCAACGATAGACAGATTATTTCCTTCTGTGTGATAACATCTCAGGGGAAGCCCCGTCTCTGTTAGTTTCGGACAGTTGTGTATTAACATCGAACCATAAAAGTACGCTAATATGAGCATGCGAATATCCGGCTTGCTGTTAATGGCTTGACCTTGTGCGCACACGAAGTGAATTTTGCGACAAGAATATGAACCTTGCCGGTATTACACCATATCACTGTCATGGAAGTTGCAATATCACCTGAAGCAGGTACTCAAATGTTTAAGGGTAGTTTTTAACAAAATTTTACGTTTAAAGTGAACCCAAAGTCTAGAATTACGAAAATATATAGTTTAAAGGTTGGGGTTGGCAAATGAGTTTCATTGATCCAACTGCCATTTTCATAGCTTACTCCTTCCCTGAGATACAAAATATTGAAATTTATTCACTTAATATGAAATAGTTGATTGCGCTATAGTTTCTGATGTCCTTCTTGTACAACTCACATTACCTGCTTTTGTACGTGTACATGACTTTGAAACATTAACCGTTCCCTTATGTAGCATTTCGACACAAGGTGCAGTGGCTTTCAAAAAAAAAAAAAAAAAAAAAAAAAAAAAACAAACAAACAAACAAAGACGGTAGTACAAAAATAACATTACAAATTTTTGCGCAATTTACGGTTTCAAATTGAGTAAATAAGCGTTGACATTTACAATTATCTCAGCTCAGAAATGTATACTAGGCTACTGTTACTATGGAAGTTGGAACATTTGGATGCTCTTTTCAAGCTTTGTAACATACATTTTTGATTTTTTAGAGTTTAGATACACTTTAATATGTAAAAGAGGATCTGAATCTGAGACTCTCTTTGTCATGTCCATTCATTCTCACATGTGGTTTTCTATTAAATAAACGAACAAAGAGAGAGAAAAAAGAAACGAAAATACTACATTTGCAACTCAAAGTGAGCTTGATGCAAGAAGTAGTGATGTCATCCCCTCACAGGGGTAGGCAATTGTTCGCTAGATGGGTGTCTTTGTTTCTAAGTGAATTTATTGCTAATACAATGTCAATACATGATACTGCAATAAGAACATACCTTTTCACGTAAGCAATTGTGAGAGCTTTGAATGATTCCCATCTCTCATGCATGCACATCACAAGGATATGGAATTATGGGAGGAAAGATTGATTGCTAAGTTTGCATCATAACATAGCAGTTTTGATTAGGGTAAGACTATGAAGTGACCTCTGCTTACTTAGTTTTATTTAAGTTAAAAATCTGCTGATTTCATCCTCTCGCAGCTTGAGAACCACTCATGGGAATTAAATGCACATTCCAGAAAGCTCAAATTTTCGGTAAACATTTGTAGGCAGCATAAGGACAGAAGGGACATTAAGTGCAAGCATTTCTGTGTCGAATCTCGTCCGTACCAAAGACATTATAGGAATAGACTCCAAACTTAAAATGGCTCGGTGACTCCTCATGGAGGCCAAAATATCGGGGCGGAAGAGATGATCACTGTTCCGTCGTTTTGAAAACAAACAGGCAAATGAATGTCTTACAAAAGTATTAATGCATGCTTGCTATTTTGAAATACTGTTAATTTAAGAAGTACCCCTCCTCAATAAATTCCACTTAAATAAGAAAAGTTATTTCTTTATCGCGGCATTCCACATATGTACGCTTGAACATGAACGCACAATGACTGGTTTTGCAAGTTTATGGACATTCATTGGTCAGTGTCTATGGTATCTTCAAGTGACTCACGTTTATATGCGCGTTCAATTTCTCACGCGCCCACAACGGGAAAGCAACTAGCGCGTTCGTTTTCCGAGCATGCAGAAGTGCGCGTCAAGTATTCGGTATAAAAAGCACAGAAAATTGTATTCTGCGGAATTTGCGCGTATGCAGGACTCACGAAAGTCACGCTATTCTAACAAAGGCATTTTTCTTTAACGCGTTTCTATTATTATACTCACATCACCGAATAGAAAAGCGCGTATGTCAAAGCCATACTGCCGCCCCGATATTTGCGTCTCCATGAGGCGTCAATTTCCGTAACAGTTTAGGTAAAGGAGTTTGGTATCTATGCTTATAATATCTTTGGGTCCCCTTTACCGGTGTGTCAGAGCATCCAGCTTGTGCATGAACCATGTTTTTAAGGCAAGACGTTATTAACCCAATGTACATTCACATTTGTGGGCACGCTAATATATACATGATTCTTTTTAATCATGTACCGTATGTGACAATGAGTGTTGATTGATCATTAAAAGTTAGGCAGGTTTACTGCAATTTACTTGATTTACGTGTAAGATACGGTTTTTCAACATTATAAATGATGTACTATGTGCGTAAATGTTTCATGGTACAACCTGCCCGCTGACGTCGAACACGCCTGCTGACGTCGAACACAAAGCATATAACTGTTATGCGACCATCAGTTAAGACGCAACAAACACCGACGAAGCCAATAAGCGCCGGTCACCCATCAGACATCCTTTACGTATGGTCAGAGGATCACATGATCAATAGTGTTTGAACAAATGTAAGCTCATAAACATGGTGGCCTTGCCACTGTCGTTTGCGTAATTTCAAGTGATGATAAATCTGCAATATATCAGACGTAGAACATGAATGTACAAACAATATCATAGTCCTTCGTGCTGTTCTTTGAATTTGACCAAACCTTGCATTTTCCGAATATTTACAAGTTTCTCACATAATCTGTCGATCCTGAACCACCTGAGCAAGTCGAAACTTAACGCAAAAGACATAGGAGTCAGCCATATTGTTAAGCCCTAACGTGTACGTACTGCGGTGGTACTCTGCTTATAGGACATGAGTGCCGGGTGCTCTGTGTAAATTATAAGAAGTCCATGGGGTCACACCATGTCTCTATAGCATTCACCTCGTCGTCATTATGCTAACGCCTCGAGGTCATAATTTCATCACACTGTCAAAATCAATTGGCAAGATAAGTTCGATGTGTCAGATACACTTTATCAGATAACTTATATTGTATAATCCAAAGTTCCTTAATAGAGGGTTAAAGGAAGACGATGTTGCATAGCCTAACAATGGTCCTCTATACCTACATAATCTCACACTTTTGTAGTATGATAGCATAAGAGGTATGACACATTTTGTAAACTTCGCATTCCTTATGTATTTACACATGTCTTTGTCTATTTCAAGGTTAAAGCAGTATATTCAAAAGAAGAAAGCGAAAGCATGGCTCTTCAACAGACTCATTCATTATTTACAAACAAAGACGTTACTGCGTGTTGGCAAAGGAGTTTAAAGGGCGCGCTTACACTGTCGTCTCAATGTAAAGTAGATTCCAGTTCGTTTACTTTTTGCGTGCAATCGCACAAGTGTTTACACGCGCAACACCTAACATACACGCATGTGTTCTTGCGCATGCTCTGTGCCAACCAATGCCAACCAGTTATGTAACCGTGAACAGCCTTATATGAGAAATTGACATCACGTACTCCTTGCCCAAGTTCAAGTTCACTTTCGGTAACAAACGTATAGTAACTTCATCTGATAATATCTAGAGCACCATGGACGAAAACATAACTAGAATTTCCAGGAAGTTAGTCCCTCCAAGGGCGGCAATTTGTTATCAGCAATGGAGAGGGCATGACCCCATTTTCAAATAATTTACTGTGTGAAAAATCAAAGTCAATGAGCGATTTCTAAAATATTGGGGGACATGTCCTCTGTCCACCTGGGATCGCCGGTCATGAGTACCTCTTTCATAAACTACGAATAAGTCTCCAGAAACAAGTTGGTTAAAATTTGAAAACTTGTGTCACTTTTATGAATGGGCTTCGATTTAGGTCGTATCTGGAACTCCACCTATTGTGCACTCTAAAAACAAAAGAGTGAAATTCCGCCTCCAAAAGGAGTGAATTAAGGGACCACTCCTAAGGAAGAGTGAATTTCACCCGGAGCGGAGTGAAAATTCACTCCAAATAGGGCGACACTTCATACACATAGAATGAAATATCGCTCTATTTGGAGTGAATTTTCACTCCACTCCGGGTGACATTCACTCTTCTTTAGGAGTGGTTCCTTAATTCACTCTTTTTGGAGTGAATTTCACTCTTTTGTTTTAGAGTGTACTGTTCCCACTTGAACACTATAACAATACCGTACTATCACATAATTTATAACTCGAGACATAGAAAGGAAAGTGACGTATTTCACTATTTAACATTTAATTTATATTAACATATACTACTTAGTATAGGAATAGATTCTGCGACTTTAACGTCATACCCCAAGATTTGTCAATATTTACTCTATAAATGATGTAATTATTGTATTTTTGGCGTTCATACGAAGGTATCGAACCCTCGACTGTCCCCATGCATATTATGAAACTTGTTACAATAGAGACGATCATATCGTAATGATGTCTCCTGTATGAAGTGTCAATAAGTATTGGTTACTGGTTAACCCAAACCCGGCTCATAGTGTTTTGTTATTTCCTTCATGAAATATAGGAAACGAAGGATCGTCGATATATGAACAAAAGGAATCAGTTTGTTATTAACTACGGCTCACGTCTAATTTGAAATCAGATACAAAGAAACTCAGTGATGAGGATGGCAGTACGCCAAACGTGACGAAATATTTCGACAATGAACTGAAAATACAAGTGGTACTAAGCAGCTACGTAAATTGTTAATAACCCTTCATGCATTGTGCACTGGCGTATTCTTGCAAAGGCTTACATTAACGTTTGGTTTTGTTTGTGAAAGTGCAATTTCTTAATTACTTAACTTAAATAATAAGTGTTGCACTATAATGTGGCATTATATTTGGTGTATACAGAAAATCTAGACTGTATGACCCTCATTTTCCCAGTTGTGAAATACAGAATGTTGAAACTTTCAGTGACTCACACGTAGTATGATGCAATCCGTTCACGCCAGCCAAGTTAGAGTTTGTCATGCTGCTGGCTGGGTACGGTAGGTGTTTTTCGTGATTACATAACCTGCGGCGCGTGCACGTCAGATCATTCCACTTTCAACCGCGTGTGTGTAACACCTAATATATATTCATGCAAGCCACGTGGCAGTTTCAGGCGAGAAACTAGGATTTCTCAATTAAGAGGGCTGAAGGAGATTCTCTGGACTGGATTACTTCGACAGAGTATTTTCTAGGACTAATGGACATGCGACAATATCTGAGCGCAGCCCCCACCACGGATGGCCCATAGCGAGAAAAAATGCCAGAAAGTGTCTTCCAGATGACAAGGCACAGCAGAATATCAATATAAACGTTGGCAGATGCACCTGAATATTCTCCATTTGAGACGTGGTGCTTTAGAAATGACCACTCCGAAAATGAGGTGAAGCAGGAAATTAAAAAAGTTTCGCGCCGTAAAATCTCAGACTTGTCGCTACTTTACTAGCTTCTTTCCTTTTTTGCTTTGAACTTTACAAGTAGTATATAGTCATGTTTTGGTATTACCTATTCTGAGAAGATTTGAAATCCCTTGACATTCAGGAAAAATGCCAGGAATTTTCAAACTTTCTTAAAGAAAAGCCTACAATTTTTAATTTTTTAAATTTTCAACAGAAACCCTCTTTAGCGATCCTTAAGGTAATCTGTTGCCTTTGGCCGAGGGGTTTCGGGTTGCTGGCACTTCTTCGGGGAGCTAGGCCCCCTCCTCTGGCATACACTGGCAACACATACTATGATTACATCCCCAAGAACGAGTTTGACTCAAGTTTTTCTTAAAGAAAAAATCATCAGTAGCGCTTCCTTGCAAAAGTTATCTTGACCAGCTGACTAGAAAATGCCTGGCACAATACGGAAACTAAAAGATCCTCAGCCTTAGCTCTTTGTCGCCTTAAAGCCCCGTCCACACGATCATACATTTGGTAAAAAAACATTGTCATACATTTGTATGACGATTGCTAATGGACAAACAGACGATTGTGTGAGCTACTTTCCCAATAATTTGATCAACGTCCAGCATGTTTGAAGGTGTTTAACTTTAAGCTGCATGTTTCAACTTCCCAACAATTGTTAAAACATAAGTATGGCGAACTTTTTATGGATAAATGTATGATCGTGTAGGAGGGTTTCAAAACAATTGTAATTCTGTTAGGTAATGCAGCTAAAATGGTTGAAATGGAACTGAACAAAACGAATCGGAAAGAAGAAAAGAATAGAAACGAAGTTGGTAACGCGCTGAGTGAAAAGTTTGGTACTTCCCATGCCTCACAAGTTGCATCAGAAACAATTCATTTTTGGCATTTGAAAGAACATATATGTGGCTAGAATTTCAAGTGAAAATCCTTAAGCTGTAGCCCCCATGCCCCCTCCGCCGAGCCGTGCACGGCCATGCCATTCACCTGAAACAAGGGTAACAGAGGGCAGTTTTTCATAAAAGTATACATAGATATAGTGAATGTTTCAAAGATGGTAATACAATACTTGAGGTTTTATCCTACATATCGTAGCCTATATAATAGAGGGTGGGAGACTTAGAGTGTTCTTTAAGCAGAATCAAGTATACCTCCTTCCCCTTTTTTCAAGAAAGAAGACCCCACAATTAGACAAAAGTGAAATTCATAACCTTTTTCTCATAAAATATGAAGCTTTGTCAATAAATGTAGTTCCTAAAACCACAAGAAGGGTAACCTTTAACTGAATCTACAAATGAGCTCAAGTAGTCAAAGTTTTTCTAAAAATGAAAGGTTTCATAGGGAAGGGGTTTGGAACCCCACCCAAGGACGGCGGTCTCAAATTTTTATGCCCTTCCCAATTCCCCTTCCGCAAGCTAAGGACACATTTCTAAACCTATGTTTATTATTGTTGGAAACACTTGATCCAGGCCCGTAGCTGGACAAGGTACCGTACTGAAGGGGGGCGCGGGATGGAATGGCTTTCAGGAGGGCGAATTTTTTTTAAAGGAGCCAAGTGTGTAAAAATGTGTTAAGTCAATGGCAGCTTGAAACTTTCAAGGGCTTCGCCCCCTTACCCCCCTCCTTCCTTGGCTACGGGCCTGACTTGTTCTAGAAAGACAACCGGTAATAAAGAGATATTCAAATCTGAAATTAGTACTTATTTCGTATTCATCAAGTTTGTCCACAGACGCCCTTTCTGTTGTACTCTGATATTGAAACTAAACGGGCATTAAAATTCTACCTGCCAAGTGTACTATTTAACAGTTCAAGAGCCCTGACTTCCAATTCGAAAAACACACCATGTCTATACACTTCAAAGTCAAAGCTACAGTAGCCTGCACTGGGTAAAACTGCTCAGGGCCATATGCACACAGTATAGGGCCTACTGCGGTGCAGTGGCGTAGCCAGCTTTCCCAGTCAGGGGGAGGGCAAGGACAATTTTCTTCCCGATTTTGACATTTCGTCCCGGACTTCCCGGAACTCCAGTTTTGTGTTTGCAGTGTTGGCGTATTCAGTGGCGCCGCCAGGATCTGGTGATTGTGGGGACCAAAGATGACGTCGTAATGCCACCCGAGTCCCCCTAAGTCTGCCTAAATTGTTCTTCTTTTTAAGCGCCCAGCGATTGTATGCTGCGGTCGGGGATCCTTCCCTTGTCACTACATAAATAGGCCTTCCTGGGGAAAGGGTCTAAGTGGAGGCGGTGTCCCCCTCTCCTTGGAGAAATTTTTTGTTAATTTAAGGTTGCTTAGATGCAAAATGGTGGTATCTTTGGGATATTTTTGGAACTGAGAAGTGTCGATAATTCAGTGATTTCAAATTTTTGGTTAGGTAGAAGAGGAGAGCATATTGTCTAAGAGAAGGGTATGTTGTCAACAAATCTGAAGCTCCCCATTGACTACTTACCTGCCTTCTATTTAGGGGTAGATTTTACACAAATATGCGTGCGTGGAGTCCCCAAAAACATTCTTGGATTTTAAGAAATTTTCCTTTGCTTCATTGCGCATTATAAAGGTTATCCAAGGCTGGCAGACACTATACCTATAGGGCCTCCGGGAGCTCTGGATCAATTTGGTAAAACTGGGCACTGACATGATTCTTATTTACCTGACATCCAGATGATACTATAGACAGTATAGAGTATTACGCCTAGCACTTTACAAACATTCTTGAACGAAAATCCAGACGAACAGATTTCAGCAATGGGGAATGGGAGGGAGGGAGTATAGGTGCAGGGAGGTGATATAAGACCTCCCTGATACGTATAGCAATACGTCTCAGTGGTGAAAGACTCACAAGCGAATTTCAGAATTAATGCTTTTCCGTTATAAGTGTATTAACAATCACCATCTATACCGATGTGGCTGCATGTGCACAAAGAACTTGGTAAAAAAAATTGAAAAATGTGTAACGGAAAATACGTATTTTCAACCTTTAACAATGTGCTACAAATTAGATTGAAAGAGACCATACTGATGCGAGGCCCCTATACAGATGCCCGGTACTAGGAGTGGCTGCCTCAGGTGTATTTATTTTGCTTCCCCTTTTCTATTCCTACTTCTTTTTTCCTTCTCTTCTCTCTCATTTCCCTCTTTCCCTCTTTCCCTCCTTCTTTTCCCTGTTTTCCGCTTCCTCTTCCCGATTTCCCCTCTCGATTTTTTCCGGGGGGGGGGGTGGTGCACTCTTCTCCCACTAGCTACGCCACTGCTGCGGTGTGACCTTAACTGGGAATGCAACTGACTACACAGGTCATCATTGCCAATTAATTGCCGATTGAGGCTACTCTTTGAATAAATATCAATCAAAGTGAAGTCAACAATTGTATCTAGAAATATGATTATGTTTTCCTCAATATGTTTGGAGCGATGCTTTGGCCACTTTAATATTTTCTCAAAATATTATTTAAAAATGATAGGGCCTATATCGGCTGGCTAAATGGTTCAGTAATTATAGTAAAACAGACAGACAATATTTGAAGGTCAATGGGTTGTTTCATTAATATGGCACCCAACTAATATATCAGCCGAATAGCAGTAAATCATTAATTGGCAATTCTTTCACACCCGTTCACACCTATTGGTCAGACAATTACAAGTTCCTGGACAGTTGCCGTGCTAATAAATTAGTAACGACGGCCTGAAAAGTCGTTGGGACCTGTGGTTTGCAGAAAACTCAACGAAGATGTCGTTATATAAATTTCAAGCCTTTGGGCCAATGCGTACTGTCTCGGAAGAATTTTTATGACTGGCTAACGCTAACCCTAATTTCTAAATAATCTCTAGCCTTAACACAGAATATACAATCGATACAATACGATACCATCAGCCAATGACAGTGAGCATCAGCTGGGTCCAACTGGGGAATTCTAATACAACTTTTATTTACTCGTAAATCAACTTTATTTCTCCCGGGATTTATTTTTGGCAAGCTGTATGCCCGTATAAGGATTAGGCATACGGCTCGGTTGTCCGTTGAAAATCTTGGTCTTAGCAACAGTCAAAAAATCATACAAAAATGAGGAAATTAGGAACATTAACAAAACGGTTAGAAATAAATTTTTGGATAGGTCGGTCAAGTTGTTTGAGTAGATTCCTCTGAATGCACATTGCATTTTCCCCACTCGGCGCACTGTCTTTCTTTTACTATAGAGGTCTTTCGTTTTCCAAGAAATTTGGTTTGAGGCTGATGCTAGCCCTTAACAAGAAGGCCTAATCAGGGACATAATGAAATCACCCGAGATTTATAGCTTTGTACAGAAAAAGCCAGACTCATTGGAAGGGACAAGTAAGGTAAATGACAATAATGCAGATTACTTATTTCTAAGCAGACAAAATTTTAGGAGCTATTCCGAGAAAAACTAGGCCTAATATAAGCGCAATGATTCATCCTTATTCTTATACATAGGTCTTTTTACTCTTTGACCGTGAACGTTTCCCCTCTCCTTTAATGCGTCATTAACACTACTGGGCAAACCGAGGTAAACACAATCAATCTCTCAGGCCTATTCACCAATTTCACTGTATATTACTATTTTATCCACGAAACTAATGCCGTTTCATTCTTCAACATTTATCGCCGCTACTAAAGTAGGCTGTAAAAAAATAAACGTGGAATAAGTGTAGCCACACATGGTCCATTTAAATTTTATCGCCCCGATAAACGGTGGAGAACGTGAGCGGAAAAGAGCTTCAAAACAATGACACATGAAGGACCGACGTTTGTTAGAAATACAAAGTAAATGGCCTAAATCTGCATGGTCTCCGATCACGGTATACAGCTGTCCGTCCATTGAGGTTAAAGCACAATAGCAGGCTCCGAAAATAGCACACATTATAATATATTACAGTAGGGAGTTGCGATTCCCTGATTACGGTAACTATCAATTACACGCTATGATATAAATCCTGTACTTTTATTCGAATAATAAATTCCAATATTTTCTTCTATATAGGACTACCGGAAATTCAAAAACACTTAGAATAATATTTTGTGACTTACCGTACCCTGTGGCTATAGACTTCTGTATTAAAAAAAACTCAACTGGGTTCCAGCAAACAAAGTCACCACGAATAATCCAGATAACCGGATTGAATTGACAATAGAAATATCAAAAATTTGGTCTTAAATCCAGTATAACATATGACTTAGGCTTACCTTTTTGTCGGGGCAAGAAAAATCACCCGCCGAGTGAGATAGCTCTAAAATTCCAAATGTCATGACCTAGCCTTGACCTGAAGTTCCTCACATCGCACTTCCCTCGGGGGAAGAAATTACTTGAAATAAAGCAAATTCCTTGCCATAGAGGTAGACAGTAGAAGAATGTAGTTTTGGACTTAACCGAAGGCAGCTAAGAACATTCTTCAATTGAAAGAGGATGCTTATAAATGGAGTTTATTCGGGACTTGGAATGCATTTCGGACTTCCGTCTAAGATTGTTCAAGTTTGTTTGTGGGTAGAGAAATACCTTTGGACCCTTGCGTGAACTTGCAATAGAATTCTAGTAAAATTCATCCTAGGCATTCTGCGTACTACTACATCGCTATGGTACTGACATCCTATA
This sequence comes from Holothuria glaberrima, assembly GCA_009936505.3. NCBI lineage: Eukaryota > Metazoa > Echinodermata > Holothuroidea > Aspidochirotida > Holothuriidae > Holothuria > Holothuria glaberrima. Next base: position 14,377 of record WURT03044299.1, read on the forward strand.
TGCCTAGGCATACATCTAGACTCTGACACTTAAGTAATCAAAATCAAAATCTAAATCTAAATCTAAATCTAAATTACTATTTATAACACGTTTTGGCAGAATAAGATTGCGTTCAACAATCATTTACGTACATATTTTCTCTTATAAACCGCGTGTTTGGTCTAGTGGTAGAGCATCCGCCTCTCACGCGGGAGGCCCGGGTTCGATTCCCAGGTCGAGTCA
>WURT03044310.1:0-14596 GCA_009936505.3 Holothuria glaberrima
AAGGATGATGCCTCATTGCTGCAAAAAGACTTGGATAGGTTATTTTCATGGTCTCAGACTTGGCAAATGTCTTTAAATGCTGATAAGTGCAAAGTCCTTCACTTTGGTCCTAAAAATTTCAGCATTGATTATACCATGAATGGTAGCATTTTGAATAATGTGACTCTTGAGAAAGATCTTGGAGTAGTTATCACAGGTGATTTAAAGCCATCTAGGCAGTGTGCAGTTACTACTGCAAGGGGTAGTTATCACAGGTGATTTAAAGCCATCTAGGCAGTGTGCAGCTACTGCTGCAAGAGCTAATAGGGTGCTCGGGTTGATCAAGAGGAATTTTAATAGTTTTATTAAAGGAATTGTACTAAATTTGTATTTAAGCAGTTGGTAAGACCCCTTCTCAACTATGCTCTGCAGGCCTGGAGTCCCTTCTTTGAAAAGGACAAATTTCTTTTAGAGCAAGTTCAGAGGAGAGCCATTCACCTTTATACCTGAGGTGAAAAATCTACCTTATCACCTTAGACTTAAGCATCTTTGGCTAACAACCCTGGAGTTGAGAAGGATTAGGGGGGACTTGCTCCAGGTTTACAAGTTTCTGAAAGGAATCCTTTGTTAGCGTGTAGTTATTTAAAGGTTCAAAGTAATTCTCGGGTTGAAGGCCATTATAAGATACTGGTGAAACCTTTCGCAAGGCTAGACATTAGGAAGTTCAGTTTCTCTTATAGAGTTTTCAATGAGTGGAATAGTCTGCCTGAGTGGGTTGTTCACTCCATGTCCACTGCTTATGAAGCTTAACATTGACAAGTTCTTCCATGACTGCAGTAGAATCTAGTTGTTACTGGGCTGGTTGCAGGTGTCGGTTGTTTGCTTTTAGTTTTGGGGTTTTGGACTACAGGGCATCTTATGGGGCCAATAACCCCCCTTTACCCTTTATCCTGTTATGTTATGTTATGTCATTTAGCCATGACTGACACTTCATATTTGGTATGTAGATTTTTCATGTTAACAGGAGGAAACCATTGATTTTTGGTGGAGGTCAAAGGTCATTTGAGGTCACCAGAAATATGAATGAAAACCTTGTAAATGGCTTGCAAAACCCATATCTCACAATAGCAACGACACATGTGAGGTCAGTAGAGGTTAAATTATGAAAAGTTATAGGTGATAAAGTCAAGAAATATAAATTTGAGGGATGAACTTGAGTGCAACAAAGCACCCCCTTTTGGCAAGGAATCACTAAGCCTTTAGGCTTTCTGGTTTATATTGCAATAGTCATTAGCTTGTACCACTCCACTTGAGTTTATGTAATAGCTAATCTGATTCCATAATTTAAGTCATACAATAGATTTGCAGAGAAACAGTCTAAACTATTTGCAATGGGAAGATGATTCTTGGAGTCTGTAAGTTTCTGCATGGAATCTTTTGGAAAATTATTATAGATGATATATCATTTAAGGGTTGGCCTCAAAGGCACTGGCTTAATTTGAAGAATAAAGGGTATGAGGCAGAGGCATTACATTAGCCCATGATACAATAAAGGCCTCAAAAGCTGACCCCAGGGCTGTCCTTGTGGAGAGGCCTGACCTCAAGACCTCCAACACTTACTATGATTATCACTCTGATTCATACGAACAAGTAATATAAAGGAATTAACATACCCTACTTTTCAGCTTCATCTAATCTGCTGGAACTATCTTCCTTGGTGAAGATAGAATTCATACAAAATATGTAAGAAATGCAAGTTACATTTTATGGGTACAGGGCATTAGAACCTTTCTCAAGATGTAAAAGACTGAATCCTCCGTTTTAGTGAGAAAATGACAAAAGAGATTTCATTTTTGTGGGAAAAAATTTGTATAACTGTTTTAAAACAACTTTTGTTTTCAGACACTGATATTGTACAGTAAATGCAGACAGCTGCGCCATTGATCAACAATGACAGACATACAAGAAGAAGATTTCCTGCGTACTTTGGCATTACTCCCCAGGGTGCTTTCTCTCATTGCGAGCACTGACCATGAAATAACGGATGATACGTGCCTTGAAAAACTTATGTCATGGTTGCAGACATCTTTCAGAGACAAAGGTTATTTGACTAGGCTTTTCATCTACTTTTTTGTGAATTTTTGATTCCTTGCCAAAGGCCAAAGGAATCTATGCAATGGTGATGTCATGTGTGTGTGTGTGTGTGTGTGTATGTATGTGATGCTTTGGCTTGTAAATGCCATCTCAAAGTGGTAACCCCAGGTAATCTAATACTTGGCATGTAGATAGCCCATATTGAGTAGATGATCCCTATTGTTTTTGGTGGAGGTCAAAGGTTTTTGGGGTCACCATAGGCAATTAAGTGACTTTTGTTTAGTAGCTGTAACTTGGTGTCCGCTGTTCAAATTGAGTCATAATTTCAGGATAAGATAGATTGGTAGGAGGTGGAAATATTGTAATATGAACGGCATTAATCTGAGAGGGTCAAAAGGTCAGAAAGTGATGTTTTATTGATATCTCGCCAATGAAACATTTTAGGGGAATGGCACAATGGAAAATTGTGTTCGTCTATGCGAAGTGCATGTGATGACTACTTTGACCTCAGTTGACCCCATTTGACCTTTTGACCTTTGTGGTTTTTTGTGACCCCTGGATTCTTCTTGTTGAGACAAACCAGAAAGGCAGGTATACTACCCGCCTACGATGCTCCTAACTCGAGTTATTGACATTTTAGAGGTCAAAAGGTCAAAAATTGTAAACATGATATTTCAAGAAGGGTAACTCTGAGGGATGTCATACTTGGTATGTGGGTTGGCCATATTAATTAGATGATCCTTATTGATTTTGGTGGAGGTCAAAGGTCATTTGGGGTCACCAGAGGTCAAAAGGTCAAAACCTTGTTAAGACAGTATCACAAGAAGGGTAAGTGTGAGGGATCTCATACTTAGCATATGGATTGCTCATATTGAGTAAATGATCCTGATTGTGTTTGGTGTAGGTCAAAGGTCATTTGGGGTCACCTGAAGTCAAAAGGTCAAAACCTTGTTAACAATATCTCAAGAAGGGTAAATGTGAGGAATCTTATACTTAGCATGTGGATTGCCCATATTGAGTAGATGACCCCTATTGTTTTTGGTGGATATCAAAGGTCATTTAGGGTCACCAGAGGTTAAACAGTCAAAACCTTGTAAACACTACATCTCAAGAAGGGTAAGTGTGAGGGATCTCATAAGTAGCATGTGGATTGCCCATATTGAGTAGATGATTCCTATCATTTTTTGTGGTGGTAAAAGGTCATTTGGGGTCACAAAAGGTCAAAACCTTGTAAACATGATATTGTAAGGAGGGATCTCATACCTGGCCTGTGTTTCGTTCATATTTAGCATGTACATGGTCATATTGGGTCACAAGATTTCAATACCTGTAGGTTTTTACCTTATTAACATGATATCTCAACTTCTCAAGTAGGATAATTGTGTGAGATATCATGCTCGTCATGTGGGTGATTCATATTTGTTACAATATATCACATGGCAAGGAATCTCTAAGCCTTTTGGCTTTCTGGTTAATATAATAGGGGGAGTTTTTGTGCATATTATCTTTCACGTGCATATAGCAATGAAGGTACTCTATTAGATCAATATAAGTGTAGATGCAAGAGACCTACCAGCGTGTCAGTTTTGAAGGTCAGAGTCTTTGTGGGCAGATTTCGTCAAGAAATCTGGGAAGAGGAGGGGGAAAGTGGTTCTATTGCATGGATTCATCATCCATAAAAGCCTCTGGTGTTGAGTTTTTCTGGCAAATGTTTCTTTCCTTGCTCTGGAAACACTGACTGTTACTTCCTTGACATTTTACCCCCTCCCCTACCCCCCCTCCCCATCCCCTCCCCCGTCCCCCCTCCTTGAGAGTGTGCTACAGAATATATCCATCAAGGGGTAATACATAATATGACTTCTAAATCATAGGTGTATGCATACCTGCCCGGGCCTGTAGCCAGACAAGGTAATGAAGGGGGGGAAATGGCTTCCAGAGGGGGCCAAAAAGTTTTCAGGGGGCCAAATGTGTAAAAATGTATTAAGTAAATGGCAACTTGAAAACTTGAAAAAGGGGGAGGGGGTGATGAGGAGAATTGATTTTAGAAATGCAGTGGATGTGCTTAATAGCCTATTTCAAAATGGAATTATCCACAAGGATCAAACATAAAATTATATAGGCCATGGTCCAAGCTTTATAAATGTCATATTTAAACTTCTATTTTAACTTTAAAGAAGGGTCTAAGCTCAAATCAAGTTTTGATTTATTAGAAGGGTACTTATTCTAAGCAATCTGGTGGAACTTCATTGAAATCTGATGTGTGGTTCTCAAGATATCAGCAGTTAAAATTGTCACATTTTCAACAAAAAGTGAACTTTAAGAAAGCATAGCCTCACATTAATCAGCAGTCTTTTGTTTTTCTTAAACTTTATCACCAATTTTCTCCTAAACAATCAGATGTTTTCGGCATGTGATTGCATAAGAGGTATGGTAAAATTACAAACTTCACATTCCCCACTGGGAGCTCCTATCCCTATTAATTTCAAGGTCAACACAACAGACTGACCAAACAAAGGAAACAAAGCATTCCTTACCAATGTGAGGAAGTGATATCAGGGAGCTGCCTAGTGATATAACTCCCACTTGCCTCAAGCTCACTTTGGGTCACAAATGTAGTATATAGCTTCTTTTGCTGATATCTCGAGTAATACATGTCCGATATGAGTGAAAGTTTCACCAAAATGCATTAATTTAATTCCTCTTTCACATATGAAAAATAAATTTTTGCTTAAACATTTCTTTTAACATTTTGTTGTTTGGAAAGCATAATTTTTTGCAGTTTATGTTGAAAACCACCAGTCTATAACACAAAGACTGTGAGTGCTAGAAACAATGTTACTATAAAAAGCATTGCAGCAAAAATTTGACCCATCCCACAACCAATTATTGTAAGGTGATCATATATTAAAGTCACATATTAGATCATGTCAATATATAGTTTTGTTTTTAAAAATGTCTTTTTTTTCAGACAAGCTTTGTCATCTCCTGAACCCGTCAACTTTCAAATATCTCAGCTCTGTTTCCTCTTCTGATAAGGACTGTTCTTCATCCTGTCTCAGCTTTGCTCTTCAATTACTTGCAAGTCTTGTCTTCAGTGTCGTCAAACATTTTCCTTCTGGTACTGCAACCATTCCTGCTATGGGTAATGTATGTGAGGAGGGCACAAGAAAAGTTTGCACAGCGCCCTCAAAAGCAGTGCTATACCAGTCACATGACTCAAACATCTCTGCAAATGGTAGTTTTAGAAATGGTGAAATACAAGCAGTGGATGTATTTCAGAAAGACCTGGTGAAGATTGGTACTAACCTTTTAAAGAAAAGCCTGAAAAGAGAGTTTTGGGAAGATGTAAGCATCAGAAACTCATGGATTCTGGCTGTGATAGATCTGATGGACCAGCCAGCATGGATTCTTATTTTGGATGAAATAGGTAAATATTTATGATTCATATTTTGGGTGAAGCAGATGTGTACCTTAACAGTGGTGGGAGGGGATATACAGGTTTTAGGGAGGTGGCTTTAGTCCAATTGTGATTATGTTTATTTGCTTAATTTTTTGAACTGTTGTGCTTAAATACAGACACTTATCAACCCAAAGAATATTATTAGTGTGGGTTATCAAAATTCTGAGTTGATGACTGCTCTTTGATTGATATCAAAAGTTTGAAAATCCTAAAGACTCAGAGTACCGTACCTGTAGCTCACATTCCACACAATGCAGAGAGAGTGCTTGGGTTACACCTTAGAGCCTTGTATGCCCACCAGGAAATGGCCTTTAGCAATAAAATAGGTTGGTGTCTGCACAAGGAGGGCTTTATACAGGTATGGGAGGAACTACAAGTTACATAGGTAGGAGAATTTGAACTGTTTGGGATGATAAGATTTGCTCTTTAAACCAGTCAGACTTTTGAAAGACAAGGTAGAGTAGCCCAATTTAATGCATTAGTTGTTGCTGACCTAGTACAGTGTGTGAAGCCATATGATGAACATTTTGAGTCAGCAGACTGCAGACCTGGAAAAAGCCTGCCAGTTTGCAGACAGAGTTACTGTATTGTCTGTTTCCTGGTTAATACAAGTGCTTACCTTTATTTGTTTACTTCTCCATCTTCTTCTTACCCCCTCTAGGTGCTTTCAGCAAATCCATGGAACTGCTGAAAGATCAAAGTATATTTGTTGTGAAAGCAGCACAACTCTTTCTTGCCAAACTAATACTTTCATCCCATGTTTATAACAAAGTCAGAGATGATTTTCATTTGAAACAAAGTACACATTGTACCACAGATGCCTCAAACTCTCCTTCCAAAGAAGGGGAGTGGAATGGTCAAGCATTAGCAAAGCAAACCAGACAATCTTGTCAGACCACAGATGAGGAGGTGGTATCTTCAGGGGCAGTGGAAAGGGACACTGATGTTCAAAAATCTCAATTGCCATTAGTGAAGAGAAAACTCAGTGAAGTTATTAATGCAGATTCTGATGAGGACAGGCTATGTAAAGTAACAAAACATTCACAGCTAGAAGCTGTCCATTCTTTGAAGGAGACTGAATGTGAGCAGTCTGAACATGTAATAGATGCATCTGAAATTTTGTTAAAGTGGAAAAATGATATTATGCAGTTAATTCATGTGAGTGGTGAGACATTGTCATCTGGGAAAAGTGATAAACTTGCCACAAGTCCGCAGACATACCAGGACCATAATGTGGCAACATCGATAGGAATTTTGTCTCATTTGTTGGGAATTTCACCTGAAGTTGGTGTCAATTTGATTGTAAAGAATTCACTTATCCAGCAGTACTGTTCAGTTCTACAACAAAAGAACGCAAGGCCAGGCCTTGCAGAAGCAGTGGTAAAAATATTCTGCCTGTTTTTGGAAAAATCAACAGAATTGTAAGTACTCATATTTCGTTTGTCAAAATTTTGTAATATATCTCCTTTGTATTCTCTGCATATGCATACCTTGACTTTCAGCTCATGTATTCTGTACAAAAATTTCTTGATGGAGTTTCCACATTTCTGAATGTCCTGACAAACACCAGAATAAGAGAAAAAAAGAAGAAAAACTGAACAAATACAGTACCATAGTCATATTGAAAATGTAAATAAGGAAGGATTGGATCCAAAATTGTGATTCCGTCCGGAACCGGATTTGGCCGGATAGTATTCAGATCATTGTTTGATAGTTGGAAGATAGTGAAAAGTTTGACTGATTAACTTCTCGTAGGTGTTGCACAGAAATATTGTAATTGAAGGTTTTTTACAGCTGTGAATTCCCATACCAAATCTGTCGTAAACATCACTGTTAGTGCTAATAATGGTTCCATGCAGCACCTACACATTGACAGTGTTCTCCACTAATCTTTTTTTTCTGGGTGCGCTGCCCAGACAAAATCTGAACAGCATGCATCAGCACCCAGTCTTAAAGCTGCTGCCTGCACAAAAACCTTCACTGCCTGGACAAAAAATATTGCATTACTTCTTTTGGAAACGTTTGCAAAGTGAATTAAACACTCCGTCCATTGAACCATTTAAAACAACTTTGAATAAAAATAACTTTACCACAACTTCTCCAAAATCTAGGCAGTGATTTCAAGTCTGTGCGAGTGTCTTAAGGAGTATGTGAGCCTCATTATTTTGTTTGTATGGGTCAGAGGTCAAGTGCTACACTAGGGCAAGTCATGTTAAATAGGACCAATTGCAGCAAGGAGCAGTTAATGAAAGAAAAGGTGTACCAGAGTGGTGTTAATCATACTTGCCAACCATTCTGTTTGAAGAAGAACTGTTCCGTTTTGTGAGCTTTAAAACCCATAAAAATCAGAACGTTCAGTTTTTCTGATTTTTAGTATTAAAATGTAAATGATCAGAAAAGTCGTGAAGCAACAGCTTGGCAAAAATGAAGTCAATCTTTGCATACACCTAAGTGATTTTAACATATATTGTGAACATTTAGAGAAGAAAAGGGTTTCACCCCCTGGACCCCACCCATTGAGGTTAGCGCTTGTGTGCTCGCCGCACACAGTGGATCATATGCTATACATGTTCTGCTTTCTGAGGTGACAATGTTGGCAAATATGTGTTATGAGAAGACTGCTTTTGAAAAGTCTCTGACATGCATAGTCTTAACCACTTCCATATCCAGATTTTACTAGATATTAATAACTGTGGGAATGGCATATGTAGTCTAACTATTTATTGTCCAAGTACTTAACACATTGTGGTTCTGAATTACCCCAAGGACCGAGAAAAAATGCCACTAAAGCAAGCAAGAACTTCCTAAAAAAAATAGAAATTCTTGGTATTATATTCAATCACAATTGAATTAGCACCAAATGTAGCACCATTTTGCATCCAGCCCACCTTAGGGGAGCAAACATTTTCCAAAGGGGAGGAGGTGTCCCCCTCCCTTTGATCCCCCTCCACAGGACAGCAATCAGTGTCATCTGCCAGATCAGAGAAAAGCGCCCGGGCAAAATTTGGACCTGTGGAGAACACTGATTGATGTTAAACTGACACAGTAAGACCACATGGTTTGTAGTTAAGAATTTAATGTTTTGCCACATAACACATTTAAGTGGTAATCATTGCTCTCTTCAAATTTTTTTGTAGACTTTCATTGCCTGAAGGTACTCTTTGGCCTCAGATTGATACCATCATGGGTGTGGCACTCCAACAGCTGGTAGAAACCAGAAACCTTAAGCAGTTTTGTCAGCTTATTCCTACCATTCTTGGGTTGTGCAACAAAATGGATCATGTCAAGTGAGTAGTGGTGCAGTACCTGTGTGTAATTATAATTGATTAGATTAATAAACAGCTTAATTAAAGGGAAATGTTGCTTTTGTTTTACAGAAAATTTTCATATTTTTTAAACCAATATTAACAGATACAGAATGATAGACTGTCCAAATTAAAGCTGGGATTGTAGCTTTGCTTTCAAGAAATAAGGCTCCCACAGCAAGTAATTTGGTTATTTGTTGCACAAAAGTAATTTGTTCACCCAAACTTTTAAAAATTCAACTGATGCACCATTCGTTATGCTTGTAATGCATATTTTGAAGAGATAAAGCTATTGCTAAAGTTCACTGGTAAGACTGAATGGTTTAATAATGATATAAGATATTTTCTTTGTATGCAGTGTTAGTGCATTTTAAACGCAATATTTCTCTTTAAGAGAATGTATGGGTACGGTACAGTTAATGCTGCAGCACTGAGGTGTAATAACATCTCAACTACATTTAATCACCTTTTTAAAAAGGTAGGGTAATTTCTGGCAATTCAGTGTCAATTCCATGGTTGGGATGAATTGTAAGTCCTCATTTCCCACTCAGCACCTTGTTATTGTAGCGAACAATATAGATACCAATGTTTTTGATTGGATTAGTGTGGATTTAACTGTACTGTAGTATGTACTGTGACAAAAGAATTTCTTTAAAAAAGAATACTGAAAAAATTACCAGCAAAGTCTTAACACCGAATTGGCAAATTGTATTTCAAGTGGAGCATTAAGAAGAGTTGGGATTGAGTGGACAGGAGGAGCCATCTTCATGTACAGTACCCCACCACTTCTAAGGATGCCACTAACATAAACATCACGTATCATATGTCATGTTTATGTTAAGTGGCATTCAACAGTGAAGCATTAGAGAACATATTTGCAGATTTAATGTAATGTACAGTGCTCTACCAAAAAATTAAACTGTTTAACATTTTTAGATCAAAACTGATATCATATAATTTGAAGATTTTTTATCACTCCATCTGAAGAAGTTTGGGGCAATCAAGCTTAAAAGCATTTTTCATGCAAAACTGTGTTGATCTCCCAACAAGCTTAAATTATTTGTCATAAGTTCATAAATTTCTATAAAAATTGACAAAAAATGTAAAGAATATTTTAAAAAGTAATATAGAAAATATAATAGTAGCATTAATAGTAGTAAATACAACAAATCATGAAACTGAGGTAAACTTTCCCGATATTTTGACATGCTTCAAAGTACCATGTTTCTTGAGATACCAGAAAGTTAAAACTGGTGCAAAGTAGGGAATACAGGACATAATGCCTAATATCAAATATAGAATTTTTGAAAAAGTCCTTCACCGTAAATCATTAATCAATATTTGTCAAAAGTGGATTGGTGTCAGCTTGATTTCCACAGTTTGTGTGTACGCTGTGCAGTATTAAGGTACATAACAACCATTTCTGCTTTTTCAGGTGTTTTCCTGTCAGTATCAAGAACGAATTGAAAATGTTAACGTCCATTCTGGTGGAGTCATTGAAACTTTCTTTGGAAGATGGTAACCAGTCAGGAATCAAAGAGAACCAAGCTTTTTCTCCAGAAGTGGTTTCTTTCTTTCAGGGTGCAACAAAGCAGGACCTTTACTCAATCAAGTGCTATTCTTTGGTGTGTCTGGAAAGTATAATTCTTGAGGTACATTTGCTTAAGTGATGTTTATTATTTTTGATGGATGGTTCAAATGTGGCAAATATTGGAAGGCATGTCTCTTTGGTTTTCTTTTGAAAAGTGATACATTTACCCACTATTACTGACCTGTGAATATTAAGTTATACAAACAAAACAATGCCCCCCCCCCCCAGAAAAAGCCTATTGTGGTCTCATTGCATACTGAACTACATTATTCAGTTCTGAAAAAAACATTTCCCAACCATTAATGGTCAAATGACAAACCTATGTAAATTAATGGAATGATATTCTGGGGACAGATTGTATCATTGGACCCTCAGAAATGTATTCTCTGTATTCAGTACCCTGATGGTATTTAATTTGTGATGACCACTCAAACTTTGAAACCAACATGTTACCCTTAAATCTTTAACTTTGAATTCTGCACCTGGGGCCTATGTGTCATTCTCTTTCTCACATTCATCAATCAGTTTTCAAGCGCAGTTTTTGAGATGTTGATGTCTATTTCAGATGCAGACTTACAGACCGACGCTCGTTGCCCCAAAGTATATTATTAGTGTGGGGGTACCAAAATTCTCAGTTGGTGACTGCATTTTGATTGACAGCAAAGTTTGAAAATTCAAAGCTCACATTCCACACAATGCAGAGAGGTTGCTTAGATTGCACATTATAGCTTTGCATGCTCACCAGGACATGGCCTTAAGCAATAAAATAGGTTTTTGTCTGCACAAGAAGGAGCTTTATACAGTTATGGTAGGAGCTACAGGTTGCATAATTGCGAGAACTGGAACTGTCTGGGATGATGAGAATTGCCCTTTAAGTTAAAAATGCTCAAGAAATGTATGTATTTGTCTTTTTAGGGATCACTGCATTTAGCTGTTGGGTGCACAGAACTGTTAGAAGCCCTCCATGTACTCATACAGTGGATATCATGTCAGCACCTGACATTCTCCAAGCAGAAAGTGGACAGATTTCTGAAGCAGTATTTAGATGTTGTAAAAGCACTGCAGGAAAAAGGTTTGTTTAAAAAAGATATTTTGGATATTGTCTTGGCACACATCCCTAATCCCCAGTATATTCTCAGTGTATGATGTTGTAACTTTTGAAGTTGAATGCATAGGCTGTATGTGCAGAGACACACCAATCAACCAGCTTTTTGCAATACAGCAGAAGGACTGTCATAATCTTTGTGGCTTACTGATTAAACATGCAGCGATGCACTGTGTCAGCATCTATGGGCGATACACTTTTGTCTGTTGGATGGGAACATTAAATGGCAGTCCCAGGAACAGGATTGGGAGCATCTACAGTGGTACAAGTTGAAAAGAGATGGCACTTCTAGCCAGTTGCGGAGCTAGGATTTCAGTCAGAGGGGGCGAGATTGACCTGTAGGGGCGCTTTGGAGTAGGTAGATACCCTATGCTTCGATATGGTAAAAACCTAAAAAGGGCACCAACAGGCGATTTGAGTCTGTCCGGGGGGGGGGGGCGAAGGACCCCTCTGATTATATGGACGCTCCGCCACTGCTTCTAACCTGTGTTCACCCATGATCAACCTGATATAGGGTCTGCCCCTATATCAGGTTGATCATGGGGGGGGTGGGCGAAGGACCCCCCTGATTATATGGACGCTCTGCCACTGCTTCTAGTCTGTTCACCCATGATCAACCTGATATAGGGTCTGCCCCTATATCAGGTTGATCATGGGGGGGGGCAAAGGACCCCCCTGATTATATGGACGCTCTGCCACTGCTTCTAGCCTGTGTTCACCCATGATCAACCTGATATAGGGTCTGCCCAAATGGCTTCCTCACCCTGAAAATGTTGACAAAAACCTAAATGGTACTTAATTTCATTGCACCTCCAGTGTGCAATGGGTGGGGGAAGGGGAACTGCAAAGGACATTGGTTCAAAGGACATTGGTTATTGCAGATGTAAACAAATACAGGTCATTAGCAGACACTATGAAGTATCAAGAAATGTATTGTAATGTCACAAGTTGTATTGGAATGATTCAAAGGCCTTTTCCACTGAGCTAGCCCTTGTAGGACAGTTTATTTTTCCCATTGAAAATTTATAAATGAAATCAACAGTTAACATTATTAAACCACATTGAATATTTTCTTGTGGGGCTATAGCTTAAAAGTGTAACACTAACTCTCATCACAATATGGAAGAATATGTTCTTTTGCTTTATTTTCTTTAGATGCTGAACCAAGTTTATTCCTTCCCATCATTCATAGTGTTTTGCAGTTGATAAGCCCTAGTGATTGTGACAACACTGTGAGTAGACTTCATTTCTTTTGCATTATGGAAAATATATATGATATGTGCATGCTACTACATCTGGCCTGTAAAATCAAATGTTCCAAAAATCAGTTGATTCTGTAAACCTTTGATTTTACAGGCTAGATTTAGAAAAGATTTAAAACACTTCAAGAAAAAATTTTGAAACATAAAATAACTGTTAAATAATACTAAGGTACAGTACAGTACTTATCAAGAGTCAGGTGACTATGATTGATAAGTGCTCGGTTCTTGAAAGTTTGAGACGTACATTAATGGGAGTTCTTGGGGGAGGGTAAGGGAGAGGGGGGTGGGGAAGGGTACAGTGACAAAGCTCATTGGTTAAATGTGCTTTAAACAATTTGTTTGTAGAACATAAAATTTTCATAACTTCAAAACAGTGATAGTGATATGAAAACTTGCATGCTGAGTAATTTTATTTTCAAGAAGCAAGGTTCACACAGAAAAAATACAGTTTTGTAGGTCATGAATTATTTGTTCACCCAGACTTTTAAATTTTCAAATGATGCAAAATCCATAGCTTTTGTAATATGCAATATGTTTGTGATGTAAAGCCATTGCTAGAGTTTATTGGTGAGATTGGTTGGTTGAATGATGAAAGTTATTTTGTATCTGTGCCATATTGATGCAATGAAAACACATTATGCCTTTTAAGAACATGCTGCCAATTTTGCCATTACTTAAATATAATGCATCTTCTGGGACTTCAAAATTCCATCGTGTGCTTGTCTGGGCAGGTTTCCTAACTTAGTTCATTAGAGTATGAGTCTTCCTCTTGCACCTTGCTCTCCTCTTCTCTCTACACTGAAAACGTGCAGTTTTGCATGTCTAATCACAACAATAGTCTCTGTAGTATACTACTTGCAAGCCAAGTAGCTCTACTGGTTGAGAAAAGTTTGGTCACTCTGGCCTTGAAGGCTTGACTGCTGAAGAGATTGAAGTCCAGATGACGACTCTGGGACAGGTGGAGAGAGCTGCAGAGGTGCAAGTTATGGCCAATGGGTCTACTAGCGACATGAATATGTACTTTCCAAGGGCCCTTGGTATGAAAATGAAAAAGGCAACCATTAGAAGTGTTGTAGAGAATGAAAAATTGATGGTGGGTAGTTGCACTGTACTCCTGTTTGTGGAGTAAGAAGACCTGGAAGGAGGTACATCTGTCACACAATGATAGATTCATTTATTAATTTGTTGAAAGATCATGATGCTCTTTTCTTTGTTATTTAAGGTTTTAAATAAAGGTCTACACCTGCTGAAGTTTAACATTCTCCATGGCCAAACAGGAAGTCATCTTGATGATGGCCAGCAGTTGATGAAAAAGGCAATGGATGCCCTCCAGAAGCATTTGTTGAGCTTACAGTGGGAGGCTAGGGATTCAGCCATCAACTTTATCGGGTCTCTGGTAGCACTTCCTGATGGTAAAATCCACTTTATTTCATGTTTGAGGAGGAATCATTTTGCTAAGAACTATTCTGTATAATGGGAAATTTCAGCAAGGCTAATTTTTTGCAGTTCTGTACCTTGTACACATATTTGCAGAGTGAAGAATTCACTATAGCACCCGTTAAGGATCAACCAGCATAATCTTGTACAGAGTAATGGAAGTATTTTTGGTAGATTTAAATTTGCAGTTACATAATTAGTCATGAAAAGTGCGAAAATTAAACTCCATAAAAATTTCCTACTATACAGTATGTACTAATATTCCCAACATGAGGTGCAAACCACGGATGGTCTCTGAGTTAGCACCTCTGAGTTAATCTGTGTTTACTTTTCTGCTCTACTGACTTTTCAGTCCACTTCATA
>WURT03044321.1:2414-14595 GCA_009936505.3 Holothuria glaberrima
AACGTTTCAGGGAAATAAATAAGTACTCCACTAATGGCACACATGGACAAAGTGCTACCTTCAACCCTATTTTGTGCAGCCCAATTGGCTTAGACTGCATAGGAAGTTTTTGACATGTTTTAACAAGTTTTTAACATGTCCAAACAGTAGGTTATACACATTTACCTCATACATCCCATAATGTCATAGTTACTCACCACATTCACAGCACATAACACACACAAAGCCCCTATAATCTTTTGACCCATCAGGACATTTGATACACCACTGTACACCAGTCAGTAAAATTCTTTCTGTCTCTTTAAGAAGCTAACAGCTCCATCCTACTACTGACATAGCAAAAGAAAAAAAAAACACTTCCCCAGAAGTAAAACAGCAAAATAGGTGTAAAACTTCATTGCATTATCTTCTAGGTCTCTGTCAATAGCTACTTACATTTTGTGGTATTAAAAGTGTCTCTTACTCTTCACTAAACCATGTGTTTGCTTATTTTGATTTCATATCCCATAGTATGTACATTCCCCTACTGTGGTTACAGCAGAAGTCTGATTTCACTCTTCTGAGAGATAGTCTACAGGCTTCAATCCCTGAACAGTCAAGTACACATAAGTTTCTGCTTTCCACCAAAGAGAGGCAACCTAATCACTGCCCAGTGTAGCCAAGAAACTTGTGTAAATGGCCTTGGAAGTTTCTCTCAGAGTGTATTACAAAACATATAAACTCAAGTTTCACTCTGCCAGTCCAAGTGTAAAAATTAGTGCTTTGAGCAGTTACTGAACATATGAAGAGTCGTAACCTGGTTTTCCAATACATTTCTCAGGTCTGCAATTTGCTGTAACCAAGATTATGTAGGACTTGTACTTAAACAAACCTTAGAAGAAACTACGTGGTAATTGCAACAAAATGCCAGTTACAAAAGACCAACAAAAACTGTAAATTGGTTCAAATTTTAAGTTTGATAAAACCTAAATGAAGAGACCTGGCCATTTTGCTACTTCCAGCAAGCCTTACATGGACTCATGAATGCTGTCAAAATTTTTCAAATGTATTACACAGAAAATTAGATAATTTTGATATCAATGTCTTTGAAGGAAAAGTATATTATGAACGGTCATGTAAGAGGTACTACTAATTCAGCAGTAACTCTGAGTTTATATGCAGGTGTGGCATACACATCAACATAAAGATGCATTGTTTTTACAGCACCATGACAAATCTTCATAAAATGATAATAAAGGTGTCAAATGTTGAATGATTCATTCTGTCTCTGCAATCAATGACAATGTAATCCCATCATTTTACTATTAGCTTCTCCAGACCACATTATACAATACCAGACAGCACATCACCACATTATCCAAACATAACTTCAGCCAAGTGTGATCCACTGCAACTTACAGAAGAGGCACTAAGTGTATTTCACACTATTCCCCATCCACCCTCCCCTTCCCCCTACCTCACCCAGAAAGGATGTCTGACCTTATATTCCTGAATGCCATATGTGTGATAATGTTAAAGGATTTATACTGTGAACAAGTTTCAAAGGAGCCACTGCTGTTGGTAGAAGTAACATTTTCTACATTTCAGACAAAGACCTCAAATGACCCTGAGTGTAATTTGATGGTAAATTCTTGAAATCCCTCCATAATGGCTCCAAAAGCATGTCTAAATTTCATCAAAATGAGTTCAAGACAAGCATAAATAGGATACTCCTGAAAAAATGTTGGTAGGGGCAGAATGACAAAGTCAATCATGTCTATAATTGCTTACACCAGTCTGATACTATGAGCTTTACATCCATCATGAAATCCATAACTCATTTTCTTTGGTATAAAAAATCTCAGATAAAATTATCCATTGTGTTTAATGAAATTCTTCACAAAATGCCACATGACTTTTCCATGCCTACAAAGTAACACTTAAATTCCATGATATTCTTGGCCATGAGAAAAAAGCTGACAACAATCTGATGAGATGGTGGTAAAAACCTTGATAAAATTTATGTTTGTCTTAACAGTACTGTAGCTCAATGTTTCCACACACTTGTGTCACATTATTCCAGGAAACATCAAAGTAAAGGAAATACCAAAATTGATTCATAGCATAAATGAGTAAAACAGCAAGCCAATGAAACCAGGGCTTTGCATTCCTTTCAGGTTATTGTACCCCAACACCAAACATCCATGAGCATGTAATCTAGGCTTGGGCAACTCCACTAGGCACAGCTATAAGAATTGTGATTCTTTGAGAATAAATTCCAGATGCAATTTCTGTTTGTGGCCTCACAATGGTCATATGCTTAAATTAAGTATATCTCATACAATTCAAAACTGGCAAGTTATCCTACAGCATACAAGTTATACTTCATCAGAATTTGATGCATTCCTATAATGACATTCTTTCTACATAACTTCCACGACTTCATACTTGCATGCATTTCCATTGCTTGGACCCCATTCTCTTACTTGGACTAAGTTTTAGAAACCTGCCCAGAAAAACAGAAGCAAGGCAAGGTCGTATACTTTGAAATCTTGAAAAAAATTGTAACTTTAAGCCAATGACACAGACTGCAGAGTCATGATTCTGGTCAAGATGACCTGTTACTGCAGTTTTGACCACGAACCTTGATTCTTAATTTTTACCGTGTCCTTGTGCAAGCTTAATGTAGTTGTTACCTGTTATTTGTTTAAACTGAACAATGAAATCAAGTTTTGGTTGTTAATGGAAACAGAATGTTGTAGTAAAATCAATGAACTTAGAATGGTGTGAAAGACAATGGCATGCATAAAGGTGTTAAAACCAATGACAGGAATGATGCAAAGTATGCAAAAGGAAAGTTAGTGATGAAACTAAGCTATGGTCATAATCTTAAAACTGTGATGGGGCTTCAGTGGAAGCATGGGAAGGGGAGGGGGGGAGTCTTAAATTAATAGAAGCAAGCAAAGAAGAAGGCAAGCAAAGCATGAGTGAAAATGATAGAAACTGAGTCTAAAAGGTCAAATTCAACATACCTACTCTCAGCAGAGGCTGGGCCTTTGGCCTGAATGCTTTGGGGTGAGAGGTTTAAGCAAAACAACGTGAGTTTACGACAATTTGCAGAATGGGTTAGGAACTTAAAAAGAAGAAAAACTGGCTACAACATGTACAAATATGTGAGTCTTCATTCACCTACATTACATTTGAACAAGCGAGTAAATTGACACATCTCACATTTAACATCAAAGCTAGGACAGGATTCCCTACAATCTCACTCCAAACATACTTACAAAAATGTGATATTTCTAAATACAACTGGTGACTGAACTTTGAAATTATTTCAAACAAAAGCTTCTTTTGGTTGGTGAATGATAACTTGCCCAGTCAGTTGTGCTCCAAATTGCTCATACACAGTTTATGTGGATATGGCACTAAACAATTTGAATTCTGTGCCAGCAACTGTAGTTTTCTCTGGGATGTGTATAAGAGAGAAGTGTTTTGTTAGAATTTGAGGACAGGCTAGAAGTAAACTTAATCAGAACAATTTTTGCAATCTAAGGAGAGATTGTAGAGCATTTAAATGACCAGTCCTTACTGTATCCTACACTCCTGAACAAAATGTCTTGGTACAAACATTAAAAGAAACAAAAAGGAATAGTTTCAATTAACTTTTCTTCACCACTCATCTTTCTTCACTGCCACTTTAATTCCCTTAAATGTTGTAATCTTCCACAAACATACGAGTAGCCACTAACTTTACATATTAATATTATTTACCGTCTTGAAATACATCCAAACCAGTCATCATTCATCCTCTACCTACATTTTGCAAACCAACTTGATCTCCATTATTTAGCATTGTGTTGTAAAGAGTGATATAGGATCTCTCCTGGTCACCAACTGACTTTACAAAACATTCTCCTTTATACTTAGTAACTGAGCAATGTGGCATGGTCTACAAAATATCCACTGTGTCCAGACCAATTGCCAATGCTTAACAACTTGCATCATTTTTTCTGCTTAATCTCTGTTTTTTAAGGTCCCCTAATCATTCCCCTTGCCAAATCCTGGAAGAACATCAACGGCTAAGACAGGCAATTCTTAATGCTATTTCAGTACATCATGGCACAATGGCATAAACCTATATTTAGTATGTTATGTGTGCCATTGAAAACCCCTGACATAGCCTTTTTCTAGCATCAAACAAATTGTAAAATGTCATTCGGAAGTGCTTTGCTTCCCTTTTAATTTTTTTCCAGGATAGCTTGAAGATTGAAAAGTCATGCAGAATTGATAATCCTAAAAAACTAGCACAATTGTTGCATACATAGTGTGACAAAGTCACCATCTCTAGTCTTGAGACACTCTTACACACTTATTTGACCATAAATTGTGATTTGGAACTGGAAATCAGGTACTTGCCCAAGCCTAACCTGAACTGGCTAAACAGATTGGGACTAAATGGTATGTCTTTCCATCATTCTGAGGACTTATCAATGTTGCAGTCCCTTACACATGACCATAGCTATAAGGATGACATCATCTACAATGCAGAGAAAGTACGAAGCACAACGAATAGAAGGCCCCATGACACCAAGGAATGAAATAGAAGAAAATCACATTTACAATTGCCCAATGTGCAGTAGACACTACTTAACCGATGTTTCCACAAAGATTTGCCATGACACATAAGACTAATGAGCAGGTGCACTCTTTTCAGTGAAGATGTGCTGAAGGCATTAATGACACCACTAACTTTTGTTTTTGAATATCTTTCTACAATTTCATTTTTTTTTCCTTTTGAATGTTTTCTTTTCTCATTTCATGTTCATGCAGTCTTCCTTATATTCTGTTTTAATTTGTAGAGAATACAAACACAATGGTTACATTTTGTGCCATTCTACTCTGAAACTCTACACAAAATTGAAATACAGAAAAAAACAACAAGTTCCAAATCTTTCTCACTGGATTTAAAACATATAGATAATGATAGGAATGATTTTAACAATGGTGGATACGTATGAATGGAGAGAAGATAGTTGCTGATTGGTTGACTTGTAGATTGACAGGAGTACTGTATATGTGTGATATATTATGAAAGAGGGTTGGCCTGGATGAGTCAATTGACTCTAGTTCAGAGTCAGGATGACCCTAGTTCAGAGTCAGGACTCCTAGTAAATAATCAATTAGCCACTCCTCTACAATGAGAGTTGCTACTGTACAGTACTTTCAACAATGATAAAAACTGATGTCTGTTTTATTTCTTTAGTAACTAATGGTGTACAACTCTAACAAGTTTAATGCATGTCTAGCAGAGAACAACTCTTTCCATGCATAACAATACATTATGGAGCAAACATAGAAAAAAGCAAAAATAAAACACTGTAAAGGATTTGAGACAAAATTTGAGAAAACAGTACTTGTTATATCAAAGAAGTGGTGGTTTTGTTGTGACAGAAAATGTTATTTGAAAGAACATTGTGTAACATGTCAGGGGTGATGTCAGTAGGAGTGATGATCCATTAAGGGTAACAACTGTCAGGGTTGCAATGAATGAACTCCAAAATTACCAGAGTTGCCCAAGCCCAGGTTCACAGTATAAGATACTGACAAGAAACTGTAATGTAGATTTATTACACCAGATGTGTCCTTCCTTACTTCACCAATATTGAAGACATTAAGCAAGCTCTAACAGCTATGACATCCAAAGTATCATGATACAATCTGCAGTGACAAGATTAAGGCTGACGTACTATTTCCAGTTTTTCTTTATTTTTTTTTTTCAATGTGAAGCAAAGCCGATGAGCTGAGCTGTTTTTCAGTTTTTTTGGCTGTTTGTATTTTTTATGGACAAACCATACTACTATCTTATAGATTGTTGTTAAGGGCAATTAGAGCATTTACATAGGCCTCTTATGACATTATAAATGTACAGGTAAGACTGCTATCAGTAAGATTGTGTCACTTACAATAGTCTTACTTATGTCATGTGCTATATGACAACTTTTCACCTATGACCAACCCTTAGCCAGACAAGGTACTGAAAGGGCCAGGGGTGGGGACAAGATAGCTTCCCAACTTCTCAACTGAATAAAGTGAGTACGGAAAGAATATACACCAGATAACTGTACCATCCTCACCAAAACTACACTAGATAACTGTACTATCCTCATCCAAACTACACCAGATAACTGCACTGTCCCCATACACCAGATAACTGCACCATCCTCATACACCAGGTAAATGCACCATCCTCATCAAAACTTGTCCAGGATAACTCTACCATCACTATTAATCAACTGTAGTGAATGGCAATTCTTAACTGGATCATGACTGAGATGACAATGAAAACATCTGTATGGCCACAATGTGAGCAACTGTAATAATATTACATGGCAAATGTGTTACCACCACATAGTTACCAATAAAATGGAGAGTTAGAAAAAAATGTCACACAGCTGTAACCTGTTTAATCACTAATTGAACAATGAAACACAATATTCTCCTTTCCACAATCATGTTTTTGTTGTCAGTCTATATATATGAAACTCCTTTGCCAAAAAAAAATAAAAATTGGGATTAAAAAGTACCATTTTAATCACAACTTTTTCAATGTTGTCATTTCAGTGACAGGCAGTTTCACTTTGCCAGGCAGCATTCTAAGAACTGCATGCACGTATGCTGACAAAGATCACAAAAAAAAAAAAAAAAAAAATTGGGTTTTCCTTTGTGGAGTACCAATTATGTTAACACTGGATCAAGTTTCCATGTAAGGAAATAATGTACTCGATTTCACAACTAACAAATTTTGGTGAAAATGATAAACACCTGTAACAACCTTAAATGTTCATTTTGGGCCAATGTTGACAATTTCAAATTTCCACTACTTAGCTTTTCATACATATTCCAAAAACATGTATCATATTGCTACAAAAGCAATTTTTTTGATACATTTCTATAAATAGTCTCCATGCTCAGAAACATTTCACAAGAGCTTGCTATCCAACTTTTGCAGAGGAAATGCACCAATCAAGGAAAGAGATAGAGGAATATTACACATAGAAACAATACCGGTGTGAAAAACTAAAAGCAGGTTTCTCACACAGATATTATGCGTTGAAATATTCTAACAGCTGAGCTAGTAGACATGTTTTTACCTCTAAAAATGTTTCACTTTAATTCACATGAACAGCGACTTGACACTGGCAACATAGCAAAGGGATAGCAAAGAAGCAGCCAACATGTAAACAAACTACAAAACCATTCAAACTCCTTGATGGAGTACAACAAAATCAATTTTCCTTCCAAAGCTTCAAACTCAGGTGGGAAAACAAGCTATTTGGGCTCAAAGAAGAACTAAAATAAATGCACTTGAATTTTTCAAAATGTGTCAGTTGCTTCTCATTTTCACTCCTTCAAGAAGAGCTGGTGTTTGACTTTTCAACCATTCAATAGCTCAAATTATACTCACCCATCTTCAGCATGGTTCCTGTTATGTACGTGACCACTGCTGTCTACAGATCCAGTAGATACTACCAACCGGGATACATGGGTCCATGTGGCCTTGTAAAGATCAGACTTGTAAGTATTAGCTGATGCAGGCAGGATAAGAGGTGTACTAAAGAGGCACGACCTGGCTTTCTGCCAAGCTAAAAAATACATATCCATTCTTATCTGCAAGTGAAAAAATATGAAAAGTAAAAGTCTGCTAAGATCCTTAACAACACACCCATCATTGATACTGCCAGCAGGCATCTTTAGACATCTTATCTAACCCTTTACAGTAACAACATATAGCAGCAGACAGTTAACCAGTTAGTTCTACCCCTCATAATTCTATCACACAAGCACTGTAAATTTCAGGGTTCCCCCAAAAGGTTTGCACAAGCAAGGAGTCACTCACCAATGACCATTCCACAATGGGACTATGGCACGCAAAGTTTTATTTTACAGGAATTGTAATACAGCACAAAAAGATAACATCCAGCAAATATTTGTCTATTGTCTATAGTAAGTGGTCTCTTTTTTGGAGTTCTATGACATGATGGCATCCGTCACTGAAACATGCTTCATCATAATGCAGAATGCATACATCAGTTTACATGGTACATATAGTTTCATACTGTGTAAGTTATTAGCCATTCATACTAATTTTTATAATTACAAAAACAAAAGGAATGGTTAGGCAGCAGCAGAACATTTTTAACCAGTCATCCTCACACAAGATGGATGTGTTTCGCTGTTCTGTTTATGAACAGTGCTGTGGGCCCACATAGATCATCTGTTAAGAACATGGCAAATTTGTAGTTCTCCTTGTTAAAATGTTACAATACAATGATGAATATATTACTGGAGTAAAATACCATTCACCATGGTTTGAATGCTTTGACCTCATTAAGATAATGGAGGTACTTATGTTGCATCTGTGCCACGCATTTGGATGCAACTTAAAGTGAACTTTTCAAATGAAAACATTTCACATTTTTCATGCTATATTACCACTTCACCTCATACAATCTTTCATTCCATGCTAAACTCCCTCTTTCCATCATTTTTTATACACTCTCTAAATTACAGAAAAGTTAACTTTTGAACAAGTGCATCTAGCCACCCCTCATCATACATGGATGCACTTACCTGTTTTCTATGCATGGCTACTACCAGTCCCTCCATATTGCCAAAACCCAAGGTAGTTTGACCTGAGGTCACACTACTAGCCACACTGACATTACTTGGGCTCCTAACATGGTTTGGCTTGGATGAGAGGATGTTTGACCCAAATGGTTTCTCTGTAGAGGTGGAGTCTTGTGAAGGTGTGGTGGCTGCAGATGATTTAGTTGATGACGCTGAAGAATCTGATTGGTTAGTTGATGTGTCAGTTACAGTAATGCCTTTGGGTACTGGAGTATGCATTTGTTTGGCAGGGTTGGAGGAGTGGGACATTTCCTTGGCAACATCATCCACTGGAGGGAGAGATGCTGATGCTTCTAATAAATGATAAATACAAATATATTTGCAAATAACCAACAGACTGGATCAATGCTATCAAATGTGTATTACATGAAATATTGCCTAAAATCACTCAGCATCTCAAACAGAGGTTCTGAAATATTTTGGGTAGAGAGACTTTCCTTGAGGTTTTAATTTATTCTCATGCAGCAGTCAGACACAATTAAGCTGCCTACTTCCTTAAAGGGAAAATTCAGTCAACCTCAATGGGAGTGAGTATGCCCTGTCACTCTAGTTCATGAATGGCCTATTTTGATCACGTTACAGTATTTTTGTTAGTGAATTGTGATATTCAAGGAGAATTTCTCCTTGCTTTACCTTTTGTTTGTAATAGTTATGTTCAAAACATCTTCAACAGTGCTTTTCAAAGCAAATTTTGGGGCGACTGCCTGTTGCCTTTAACAATATTTAAGACTCCTCACAATCTTCTGCTTGACATTTAAGTGCACAAAATAAACTGAAAACCTGAGCCCTAGAGATTAAAAGGTAACATCACATGTACCTATATATCTACAGTAAAACTATAAATGACTCAGATATTTGCAACAGGCTCAGCTCAACATGAACAACAAGACAAAGCAAAATTAAGTACATTCTTTAAGAGGTACAAAGCTGCTTTCAAGAGGTTCACATCTTTTATAATGATCCTTCAACTTTCTTCATAAAATATCCAGACCTCTCCCAAAATGCAAAGTACCTCCTCCTCCTCCCATACCTTGAGCTGCTACTGTCAACGTGACTTCTGTTTCTTCATCGCCAGCCTTTGGATCTTCATTCACCACAGGGATTTCATATGCATATAAAATGCCGCCTACAAAATTTCTAACTTTTTGATTATCTTGCGGGAAACTCTGAAAATGGAAAAGAAGACAATATCTGATGTACAGAATGGGTTTTTTTTTCTTTCTTTTTTCTTTGGTATAATTACAGCTTGTCTGTGTCTATATTATGTGGTGCATTACTCCATAATAACAGTGCATAAAATTTCCACAAGATGCTGGGACAAACCAGTAGCTCATGTTAATTTGAACACAGTTGTCTTACAAGAATATTTGGTCCAAGGAGATCAACAATGTACCAAGGATTTATTGCACTAAATATTAAAATTACGATTTTAAAGACTACTTACCAAAATGATAGTGGAAGAGCACCACCAAGACTTGCCTTCTCTTTTAATTAGTATGCAAAGGGTAACAAAGCAGGACAGTGTCCCAAGATTTCAACTCTCTGCACTACCTATGCCTTCTTCCAAGGACAATATATAACTGTAAGGGATATATCACATCTAGTCATTCAAACAAAAATCTTACCCGGACCATCGCTCCAGCTATTTCCACAAGGAGTAACTGCTCTGCAGACAGATCACAGAGTTCTGCCAGTTCTCGCTTCAAGGTTTTGTACTTATCATCAAGGTTCAGCCTCAAACCATATTTAAGAGGCACTGATCCATCTAGTCTGACAACTGAGAAGAAGGAGAGCAACAAATATTTCAACATTCATTACTTACAATTAGTACCAGTATGCAAGTAGTTGATAGTATATTTAATTCTTATAATAGACCAATACTGATCTGATACCTTTATTTCAGAAATGACTGACACTAAGTTCTGCTAGATTTTCACAAGGTAAAATATTGGGACTTAAAAGTCAAATCCACTAATAAAACTGAACATTTTATTAGTTAAAGGGTGAAAAATATCAGGTTGTATGAGCATTTAAGTAAATTTTAACAATACCAATACGTAATGAAAATGAGGAATACCAAATATTATGTTACGAGAAAGTGGAAAAATATGACTTCCCCCACAAACAAATACTTGGGCAAATCTGAACGCATGTAAATTGGACTCAATGATGAATGGATATTAAAGGGGTTATCAATGATAGTCAGTGCCTGGAGTCAAAGGTCATCTGGGGTCATTTGGGATTTTTTTCTAAGTAAAAAGTACTCTTTGCTCCAACAGATTTAGTGAAAGCTGAAGGTGTTGCATTGTGATGTAACTGTAACTGTAGTAGTAATTTGCATCACTAAGGGTGTTCAGAAAGTTTTGGTCAATGGTCATGTAGGGGTCATTTTGGTTTAGTACACTACTGTTTATACCAGTATTTAAACAGTGCATACCTTCTGTTTCTCAACTCACAGGACTTGGGTCAGTCATGTTGAAGGTCTCCTTTTTTGGGCAAAAAACTGTTCAAGCCCTTTAAATTTTCTTGAATCTTTTTAAAAAGAAGAGGGTTCTTCCTTGGTCTTATGGATTTAAAACTCTTATGAAAACATCAATTGATACTAGTAACAATGGTAATTGTCTAGGTTTTTACCCTTGAATGCAAAACAATGGTGATCATGATACAGGGAATGCCGGTGGCAGGAAGAGGTGAATGGGGACCCTCCACAAAAGTGCTATACAATCTGAGGTAAACTGCTATGCAATTCTGAAAATGCGTAGCAGTATTACTGCGTAAGATGAAATTCTTCATTTCCATCACTGCAATAGTACAAATCTCTATTGTGAAGTCACTTCAAGCTGTACATACCAATCGGACGTGTTTTCATAGTGATATCATCTCTCAAAAGAAGTGAAACAATGTACACCGCACTTGAGACTCAAAGACTTGACATATAAAAGGTTCACAGCAAAACTAAGTCCAAGCCAAGGGCAGTGACACCAACTATTGCTTTGATGCTTTTATGCAGAGCACAATGGCAAACAAGTGCAAATGGCCTTTTGCTATCAGTGTTGTTAATTATGTCAAGCTCAGAAGACTCACAGCCTATCTGACGTTTTGAGATATCTCATTCCCAATTTCATTGTCACATACATCAAAGTGACAATGAAAGTCTCTCAGCCTCTACTTTTATAATCATAAATAGTAATCATACTTTACAGCACATGAACATTTCTGGCCTGGAAAGGTACTCCAAATGGTAGATTATAAAAAGATGATCCGATATACTCACCAATAATTTCAACATGCATAGAGCTTTCCATGGGGAGTGGTAATGAGAGGAATGTGAAAGGGTCAAAGCGCACACTGACATTCCCACAATGTTTGCAGCGTACTTGAGACTTAAGCAGTCCTTGGAAAAGATCAACCACTATTGACTGATTTCTGACAAGATGATTTTCCCAAGCCTGAAAAGATATAAATGGAAATATAAATGGCAAGACATCCTTGAATGTCTGATATTTAGAAG
>WURT03044343.1:0-14593 GCA_009936505.3 Holothuria glaberrima
GTTATATTCTGTATCAAATTTTTTGTGTGCACAGTAACCTCGTAAAAATCCTCATGTTTGATCACTGTTTTTAGCCCGGGAAGATAAGGCTAGAGCCCGAACTTCCGACCTGCAGGTATTAGGCAAACAAAGCTAGTGAAATCAGCTTAAAAATATTGCACCATTTGGCTTCTCGGCAGATACCAAAAACGGCACAACAGCACAGTATGTCGCCGTACTAGGGCCGAAGCCAAAAGTTATGAACTTGCAAACGACCATGAACGTTCAGACACACTGTCCTATGCCTAAAGACAGCATGTGATATTGTAGTGTTGAAAGCATGTACAGTGTATACATACTAAGCTAGAACTACTCAAGACTATTCCGTAGAAGATGCAAACGGGATCGTTTGCATCCGAAGGTTGCATTCTATATTTTTTATCTGTCATTTAACATTTGCTTATGGCAAATTCAACATGGGATGTTTAGGAAAAATGAAAATGATAAGTTGAAGAAAATATTTCTGTTGTTGCAATTTCATCGTGAGGTCTGGTTCAGGGTGTATTAATTGCCGTAATTTTCATACGGGTTAGGCCGAGGCCGATCAATGCGTACGTAAGGGCTTATCAGAAGACAATCGCGAAAGCGTACAGATTTAGTTACTTCCTTGCTCCCATTACTTTTGAATTTGACTGCTTTTTATTGATCGTTTCTGCTACCAGCAAAAACTACTTTCTTTGTTACTCTAAATCGGATTAAGCACAGGTTGATCACTGTGGTGGAATATTCGGAAGGGCTCGTGAACGAGCACTCGAGGCCGCTCTTATAATGAGACACGCCTGAGTGCACACCCACCGAGCTCTGCCGTTAAATACCGCAGCGGTGAGTTTCGAAAAGACCCCTTAGGGATATGAGACCACATGGTTCATGTTCACTGTTCAAAATTTTTTATGCCATCAGGTCTAGAGTAGTGGAGCAAAGGGGTGTCACAGGGGGTGGACATCCACTTCCTCCCTTGAATTCTCAAGGCAAAATTATAAGAGTGTATTACTGATTGTAGGTGTCTGAAGTAAGATTATTCCCTGCTATTTTATACAAAGATGCTTCCAAATTTCTCGCTTTGAAATGCAAATTTTGAGTACTGGTTGAGGGGCAGGAGTACACCTTCCACACTGCATTGGTCAGGAGCTATTTGCCCTCTATATGAGAGCTATTCCACCCCCTGATCCCAGCAGGCCTCCCCCCCCCCCCTTCGTGTTAAAGCTCTGCTCTCACCTCCAGGAGAGCAAAATTAAAAGTGTGCCTGTAACCAGGAGAATTACTTATTTTTTTCTTAGAAGTATATTAATCTATTCCCTTTCACTTGCTGTGAATTGTTACATCCTCCCAATATCCATCTGAAGTTTACCTTATATGCATGCAACAAGTCTGAATCATTATGAAAGCTACTTTCATGGGAAGTAATTGTTAAATATTGAAGTAGGTTTTCAGATGAAGGTTTTGATAACTATCATTAAATTGTTCTCCTACAGGTCCACTTCATACTAAGTGAATTTTCTGCTGCTGAGGGTGTTCTGAGGAGGGTCTGTATGATTGGATCTATGAAACCAGCTGAGAGACAAGAAGTCATTGATCATGTTAAGATTGGTAATGCAAACCTTCTGAAGAACTTTCCTAACATTAAGCAGGCCTGATTTTTGTCCATGAGTGCAAAATCTGGGGTGTGCGAAATAATTTTACCTAATACAAATGAAAGTGACAAACAATAGATGAACAATTGCATTTCATGTCGCTGCCATAGAAAACAAAATTTTGTTTTCAATCCCTTAAGCTTACCAATGATCTTTTTATTTTTATTATTTCAATGATCTTTTTCTTTTTATTTTTCAATGAATGAAAGTCCATACAATTGTCTCAATATTATTTCGTAAGGAGACTTTTTGCTGATGTAGTGAATTATTCAATTACAAATAAAGTTTGCTTGACCTTTGGACAAGCTCAAAGAGAGAAAGTGGTTGTCCTATGCAACTTTTACTCACCTCCGACAATACAAGGAGCATTTAATTTCAGCCGTTAATGAGTCATTTACTATCTTCAAACATTTTGGAGTGGAATGTAGGATTTCTTAAAGACAAAAGCTTTTGTTAGTCCTTTACACATTTGACTATCTTATTGATGATCTTGGAGTTTTGTTTTCATGATTGTATATCTTTATATTTTGGTCAAATTTTATCCTTGTGTAAAGTTCCATGTATATAGTGGATGGTGCCTTATCTTCACAAAATTACTAACAATAGCTACAGTGATATTATCTTGTCTGATCTGTTTGCAAACAGTAGGACTACATATTTTTAAATAAAGGTAGACTTGCTGTAACAGTGTACCACTGCAAAGATTCTGTGCAGTAAATGAATGCAAGGATTCCCTCAAGGATTTTAGCTGACTGTAGAGGAAGATATTTCTCCATTCCTATTCTTCATTTTAACACCCTGTGTTGTATTGAAAGATTATTGCTTGTATAAGTTTGCCAGTAGGGGGCAGGGGTTCGTGGATATACCTGTCCCTCTGAAGGAAAGTACTGAAAACATCAAAAATAGCAAAAGCTTGTATAAGTTTGCCAGTAGGGGGCAGGGGTTCGTGGATATACCTGTCCCTCTGCAGGAAAGTACTGAAAACATCAAAAATAGCAACAATTTCTATCAAAATCCATCAAATAGTGACCACTTTACAAGACGTTTTCATTTATACACCTACATCATGAATAAGCATTATCAAGTTATGTAAATCTTTGATGCAGATGGAGTGATTTACAAGGTATTTCCTATGATGTGTTTGTTCAGCCTTTATTTCAAGTACAGCTGCCTACAGCTATTGAATGAAACATTTAACTTAATTGTTCACATAGACATTATCTAGCTTGATTTTATTCTTGTACAGCCAAGAAATGCTGCAAACTTCAGACAGAGCTGAAGAAAGCTATGGAAGAAGTCAATTTAAAGAAAGTAATGGAAATTCATGAACAATTAGGAGACTGTTGCTGTAAGGTCAACATATATAGGGAAGCATTGCTTCACTACAATAAGCAGGTAGCCTATAGTTTTACCAACTAATTTCAGTCATTCTTTTAAAAAGGTGAAACTTTGATTCAATTTCAAATGCTGCTTTATCCATAAAGAAGACAGGCATGGTTGGCTGTTGACTTGTGGTGGCATTTATGAGTGTTTGTATCTGTGTGGAATGTGTGTGTTTGTATCTGTGTGGAATGTGTGTGTTTGTGTGTAGTTGATGCCTAAACATTTGGTTATCCAAATTAGGCAGGGGGGGGGGGGACTCCTCCCTTTTAAGAGCTGCTGAATACTAGCCTACAAGTAAGTATACACAACAAGCATCTCCAATGATGAGGTGCTGAACTGCCACTGTTGGAAATTTATAGTGGTTATTAGAAGAGAAATCTAGTGAATGATTTGAAAAAAAGACTTAAAGCCAGAGTTGTGCTTCATTGCTTCATTAAAACCTGCGATAGAATACAAACTTAGATATGACTTTTGTGCTTAATATTTTGGACAGCACTGATTATGACCCAGGAGTCATGATTCCAAACATAATGGAGCTGCTGCTGCTGCACTCCTTGCCAGGAGTCATGACTCTGAAGTAGTGTTGGTTAACCTGCCCAAGTCTACTTCAAGTTGCTATTTATTGTTTTATGGCTTTTCTGATAGTGTAAGTAGAAAAGGCTGGATATTACTCTCTCTCTTAGAACAGCTTACTAGATGCTTTTAATAATCTTTCCAATAGAACATCAGCATCATAATTGGTTGGATGTGTTGATTATCAAGGGAAGAGTGTTAATATCTATCAGTTTCATGTCCAGGGAATAGCTGGGGGTTTCTATTTCTCACAAGAGAACTGCATGATGAATGCTTAAGTCAGAGTTAAGACCTTTATAGCTATACCTTTCTCATGGTGATGAAGTGAGCTCACCGAAGTTTACCCTTTAGATATAAGTTAGATCGTTGTGTATTTACCACTTCATCTAACAAAGGACTGTAACAATTTGTTTGTTCTTTTACCACTCTGTAGCTCGAGTGTGCCCTGACCCTGCAAATTCCTGATGAACAACTCATACCAATCTATGTCTCTCTGGCCGCTACCTATGCAGACAGTCATCAGTATGGGATGGCAGTAACCATGTATGGCAAGGAACTGCAGCTTAGAAAAGGCAACTCAAAGGAGGTACTATGGCATTCTTAGTAGTTTTGTAATATTGCATATCAGTAATATTTGTATGGCAATAGATCTCAATTTACTCATTTTGGCCATGTGCATGTACGTCTAGTGGCATGACATTGAAGGATAGCTCTCTGTCATGTCATAATTGGTGAACGGTCATTGTTGCAATGTTAACTTACTTTTAGATTCATTGTTGCTGTCGTGCAATTGGTTTGGTTTCAGTGTCAAGAGAAATTTGTTCATTCATGGTGCAGAGTTTAAGAATGTAAATTCAATGACAAACAACACTTTATCTTGATCACAGGGGAATGGTGGGGGTGGGGACACGGTCAACTGCAATTATATGGTCAAGGGGGAACATAATGCCATTTGAAGGGCTGAAAATAAGACATCATGAGGGCAAGGCCATTTTTGTATGAGCTTTAAGGGCACATTTATGCATTTGAAAGGGCACCATGGCCAATTAAAAGATTTTGCCTAAAAAAAAAGGCCAGTTGCCTTGGAGAGTATGCCGTTTTGTAGGGGCACCAAAGCCATTGCCACAAATAGGAAGGCCATAGCCATTGTGGCCTTGCTTTATTTCCAGCTGTGCTTTTGTTCAACCCAATACTTACTCAGTGGAGGTAATATTTTGATGATGATTACTAGTATTTATGGGTTTAGACTTTGCCATAACTTTTTGATCTTAGAAGAATCTTCTGATGCATGTGAAGCATACTTTCACCAAAATCAT
The DNA here is from genome assembly GCA_009936505.3 of Holothuria glaberrima. Lineage (NCBI taxonomy): Eukaryota > Metazoa > Echinodermata > Holothuroidea > Aspidochirotida > Holothuriidae > Holothuria > Holothuria glaberrima. The sequence goes on from WURT03044343.1 coordinate 4,943, forward strand.
TGCAACCCACATACACAGACAAATATATACAACTAGAATATATGTTTAAGAATATATCTATGTTTAAGCACCCTTACATCTTTATATTTATGTATATATCATTGCGATATTCCTTTCCCCTCACCTCCCCCCTTTGCCCTTGCACTGTCCAACACAAACTGCCACCTTTGCTGATGTATCATTCTGTTTGATCATGTCAGATTTATCAATTTTCTTGACATGTATAACCATCATCTTGCCAGAACTACTTTTACTTTTGAAAGTAATCTCAGCTCATTTGTCTCTCTTTTACATTCCTGCAAAAACATAGGAACCAAATGAATGTTGCAGTATTTTTACTTTATGGAACTTTTGTCCCTCTTGGCTTTCATTGCAGGAATGTAAGACTTTTTTGAATGTTGCAGATGCCCAGGAGAAGGCTGGCCATGGATATGAAGCAGTCTATGAATCATACAGTAAAGCTGCAAAATTTGCAATCAAAGCTGGAAATCCCAAACTGAGGGTAAGTAAAAGGTACATTTTAACCTGTGCGCATGTAGAGGTCGCAAAATGATACAGCTGTACCGAAATATAACTGTACCACTCACACTAAATGTGTAATCTATAGAGTGATTGAAGTAGAGCTCTGGTATACCTTGTTCTCTAGTGTCCTATATTTAGTGCCTTGACTGTTATGTAATTTCACACTTGTCCTGTCACCTGACTATACCCCTAGCTCAATATATTTGTCTTAAAATCGACATTGCCCCTCCTTACCCTGACTGTACCCCTCACTCTATGTGTCTTAAATTCTGCCAAGTATCAAATTTTAAAACAATTTACATGCATGTACAAGTAAAGGCCTTGTGACATGGTAATGACTTAGTTGGCTGCTTGATGTAAGAAGTGATAAATACATGTAAAATAGCCTCAGCACCCTCCAGAGTCCATCAAATATCTTCCGTTCTACATGAGGCCCATAACTATTGAGTAACCACCTCTTTTTGACTGTCACTGGACCTTAAATTACAAAACAAGTATGCATTAGACCACAAGTTAATCCAGAGCAATAAAAAGACCATTATGAGACAAAAATAGAAATAGATTCTTACAATAAACAGCATTACTATAGAAATACTGAGATGATGATGAACCAGACTGAGATGATGATGAACCAGACTAGAATGTGTAAGATCATAGTTAAAACAAACTACATTTCTATGTATCAACATTTCAAAGGTAATTCATCTACAAATCCTGTTTGTTTTCTTGTTTAGTATAAATTTAATATCAAATTATTTTTGAACCTGAACATGTGAAGTATGATTGTTAACAAAGCCAAATGCAACATTGTAACCTTAAAATTCTGTGTGTGTGTAATTGTTTCAGTGATGCAATAGCCAGATAACTGTAAGCTGGCCTTGTTTAAATCATTGCTGCTGTAATTTTTGCTACCTGCTGAAAATGGGTATACTTTGGTCTCCATGAACCCATAGCTCTGTCATAATAGGACCAGTGCATGACCTACACATGCGTTCAGGTTGGGTTGGTCCCTGAGATGTATAGTGAATGTTAGTGCTGACAGAGTGTGGGAACCAATAATGCTAAGTCATAAGACTGTGTATTAGTGATGCCCTAGCTTCTAAACAAACAAATTCATACTGTAGATGGAAAGGCCAAGTTTGCATTGTACAAATTCTGAACCATTGCCTTTGCTGCCAGTATTGTATATTACAAGTGGGCAGAGCATATTGTTCAAGGGTCAAATGTACAGCATCTTCCAGGTGGTAGTTTCAACTAGTGTTGTAACAGTATTGCAAGTAGCTGATATTACCAATACCAATATTTCAGTCCTCAACATTGGCTGATACCGACCAGATACCACTATTTGCGAAATAGGCATTCTGCATGCTATCCATAGGCCACCGGGTACCACAACTAAATGTTGTTTCATCTTGATGAGTAAAAACACTGGAACTTGCATGAAGAACACTCGAATAGTGTACCATTTGCATGACATGTAGGATGCTGAATATTGTTTAGGTGATATCGGGAATTAAGATTAATTTTACTGATACAGATATTGGATGAAAATGGGGAATATCTGTCAATACCGATGGTGAATACAGATGATTGGTCCAACACTAATTTCAACTTCTTTACATTTTCCCAGGATATTGAGTTGGCATCAAAAACATGTATCCTGTTTTATTGTTGCTTTGGTAATTCAAAATTATTTGCTTTAATACAGAGTTAACTTTACAATATATATTTGTGTCATTTTTTTTTATATTTTTTCCTGTTTCTTAGTTAAGAGTGCTTAAATCTTTAGCTGTTGTACAAGAAAAATTTGGGAAAATGTCTGAACTTCAAGTCACGAAAGGAGATCTTAGCCGATTAAAATCTGAGTATGACCTTGGGTCAGATGATGACAAGATTATTGATGAAGAAGAGGAAAACAATCAAGCATATGAATCTACAGATGATTCAGATGATGTTGACCTGATAAATATTGGTAAATAAACCTTTGTAATAGACTCAGTGCATTCATTGGCTGATGTCACTAACATTGACTTTAGGGATGATTGGCTGAAACACTCACTAGCTAGAAATTATTGCTAGTGTGATTTATTGTAGCCATAGGGATTGATGTGCACCAACTTGAATAGGCATTGCTAAAACCCATATTAAGAGACCTTACTTTCCAATAAAATAAGTACTTGTGAAAGTTAAGTAGCATCTACTGTAAAGTTGATTGCTTAATTACAACAGATTCAGGGTTTAATGATGGATATCAGCATTGGTGATCATTGTTAGTAAAATCACCCCCCAAGGTCACTTTTAACTCAATGAAAATTATGCTGCCATGTTTGCAGGGGACAAATTCAACCATATCACATTTGCAAATCACTGTCTTTGCAGTCGTGATGTATTAAACAAAATATGTAAAATAAATGTGACAAAGGCCAGGGGCATAAGTTCATTGGAAGGCTAATCTGGTGCTGAGGGTGTCTCTGTCATCTTGTTTATCTTACACCAGACATAGCTCCAAAAATTAGAAACTAAAACCTTGGTAGATTTGAGCAGTGTGGTTCTGTGTTGAACTGATTATAAGTATTCTGCAAAGACATTGGCATTTTTGAAAATGAACTTATAATGTTGATGCTCTCCAACTGATATTACCTGTAAATACTACAGTATTATTGTAAGGCCTGTGTCTGGCTGTGTAAAGTGAATTTTACAGCATTATGTTGTATGCCTTCAGTAAAAAAAAAAAAAAAAAAAATCAGCTGGTGCAGTGTGCAACTGGTGCAGTGTGCCCTTCAACTGCTGTGTGCATAATTGTGTAAGAAAGAAGTGACAGGATGGTTTATACTCATAATGCAAACTGCCAGTGGTGTTGAGTACAGTGTGCTCATTTTTGGGATATTAGTATCAGCTGATAAGTTTGTGATATCCATTCAATACTGGTCTGGTGTAGGTGACAATTCATGCATCAGTACTAGGATTTACCTCTCGAGTAATCCATGAAAGCAGTCTCCAACACAGTGTCTGCTTTATAAGAGAGTTCTTGCACTGCTAGGCCCATTTATGTACAAGATAATATCAAGTTAGACTTGTTTTGAAGTACTTACTATTTGATGCATGTTTTTTTAATCCCAGAAAATGGTCCTGTTGTGAAGGAGGAGCCTGGGAGTTCAACCACTGGATCCAGTCCAGAGGTACAGAATTATCTTTACTTTGTCCATTCATAACCAGAGTTCATATGTAGCCTTTAAAACCTTGAAAGTGCTTGAATTTTTTTATACATACAAATATCGGAGAAACTTGATTGAATTGTATTTGTAGACTACATATCTAGATGCAAGATGGCGCTCTTGCCATTCAGTACAGGTTCTAGGTAGGAAGATAGCCATTGAAATACTGTCAAAGTAAGATGCAGTTGACAAAGAAATATTTGGTCCAGTAAAAGTGCTTTACTTCTTCGTGATAAAATTGTATGAGCCCCTGTGGTAGAATCTATGCCAGTATGAACTGACATTTCAGATCGCCATGAAAAAAGTCACTGAGACCCACAACCTAAGTTCTTTCGCACTGACTAGTTTAAGCGTGTTTAGTGTGTATGTACCTACTTACTGCTTTAGTCAGATTTGTTGAGTGCTTGGAGCCCTTCTTGTGATTATGATATAAAAAATACTGAGATTAAAAAAAAAAATACTAATAAGCATTCACCCTCTCTCACTCTTAGAGTTCAGCAAGTGGTGATAGAGGTGTATCTGGCTCTTCAGGATCAAGAGTTGAAGTTCAATCAGTAAGTACAAAATGGCCACCAAAACAAAAGAATAACTGACAAGTAAGTGTTGATACCCTCTTTGTAAAAAAAAAAAAAAAAACTTTTGAGAGCAGGTAATACATTTAAAAGTGATTTGTCAAACCTGTACCTTTGATATTTTTGTGTGCTATCTACTGGATTGGGCTCTGATACAGATCTCACTGCAGTGTATGTTAGTTTCTTTCTGTTTCTACAAAGACCTGTTAATGTAACTTTGCCAATATCTAGTTGTAGGTTTTTCAGGAAGGAAAATGGTATGCATGTTGAAAATTCTAGAAACAAATATTTGATTTGTTACGTTTGTAAGAAATGAGTTGTCTAGTCGAAAATTTGCTTCATCAATTTTTAAGCAGGATGAGTTGATTGGGTTGTTATAATTGTTGTTCTTATTTGTCCCAATAAGGATCCATCCCCATCTGAAGATATATTAAACAAGTGGTTGGATACAAATGAGGAGGAATTAGCAGTTCCTGCCATCAAAGATATTCATGACGCCAGCAGTGAGATCCATGTTAAGACTGAACCTGATGATAACAAAGGTAATAGAAAAGGAACTTGGGAGTGGTCAGTTACCTTAAGAATTGGTCAAACCTATATTAATGAGTTCGATTTGTTTAAGATGAATGAACTTAAAACTAACCTTTTGTGGATTGGTCATTCAGTTCCTAAGTTTGGATCTTGAGATAGCAGCAACTGAAATTTTCACATTTCCTACCAAACATGAATTTTTGGCAAAGAAGTTGCGATGTCATGAACTTCTGATATTCCCTTTCTTTTTCCCTAATATCAGCTTCTAATATTTTGAGGACCAAAGAGAAATTGAAAATCTTCGTAAAGTGCTCTGATAAAAATATATGTGGATCTAAATCACTCTTGTGATTTGAACAAAATCATTCCACTAGACCAAAACAATTGAAAGTTCATTTTGTATCCGTTTTCTTTTGCATCGTAAATCTTTTATCTCAGATCAGGAAATCAGCCCGTAATAATTTATTGAGTGTACACATCTGTATGAAAAGGAAGACAGATGTTATTTTATGCATTTAAAGGCATCGTATATTGGGTGGTGAGATGTTTGACAACTTTGGTATTTCATTTTGCCTACAGATTTATCAAGTTTGAAAATAAGCCAAAAATTGACACCCAGAGAACTCTTTCCTGTAGGGGCAGAGAATGAAAACTGTAAAATAAAAATAAAACTCGAACCAGTGTCTATCAAAGGTGTTAAAAACTCGCTGTCAGACAGTAGACTTGAAGAGAGTTGGAAGGTGACAAGTAAAAAAGGTAAAACTCTTATTTCAAGGACACCTAGTGGAAAGTCAAAGAAACGGTCCATTTCTGAACTAGAAACTGATAGGATCATCGGCGAGAAAAGTTCAAACAAGAAACATTCCAGTCAGGTGGCAAGGAAATCACCAGAAAGGTCAAAGGTGAAAGATGGTTTTACCAGAGGAAGGCACCATTATCATGTAGGTAAAGCTTTGGAGTTGAATGTTTCTGAGAGAAATGGGCGACAGAGTTTGGAAGGATCTCAATCTATTGCTAACAGTTCTTCAAGGAAGTGCATTAATGACAGTAGAAGAAATGGCGTTTGTGTTTCTATTGCAGGGCAAGGGAAGCATTTAGATCATGTATCCAGTAGCTGCAGAATCTCATCAACTTCTTCAAACCGTTTAAAAAGATCTAACTCTGAGGGATCTCAAGTTCCTTTAATGTCTTATCAAAGTGTAGACAGAGACACTGACCCACAAGATCCTAGACACTATCCATCCGCTTCCCTGTTTGGAGAGACAAGGTTTTCATCAAACATTTCAGTATCTCATCCATCACTGATGAATGATACAACACCTTCACAGCCATCACATAACTGTCTTCTCTCTAGAAAAGTTACAATGAGAGTAAAAGTGGTAGTCAAGGGCATGACTTTCCTAGTTTGTGTTCCTCTGAATCGAGTGTAAGTATTGCTCGCAGTTGTCAACTTATTTCCAAGTTGGTTTTTCTATTTTCATAAAATAAGTGATAAAAACAGTCTCATTTGTGTCCACCTTGGGAAAATTTTAGTTGGATTAAACTTTCACTAAACAGTTGTGTGAGTTTGAAAAAAAGGCTTATAGTGTGGCAGTTGTACCATGGTCACAAGTTTCTCTGTGTAGCAAAGATTTAAGAAATGGATATTTAATGTTCTCCACAAGGGTTTTTAGGGGAGCAGCCCGCTCCCTGAGTGAAAATTGCTGCCCCCTGAAATAGCAACTACCCTTGAAAAAGTTCTGCCCCTACAAAAGCTCTGTTTGACCTCTGAAAAAAGTTGACAATAGGCCACTGCTCTTTCAAATGTAGGCCTTACATAATGTTAAATAAAAATTTCTCAAAAGCTGCCACCCCTTCTCTTGAAAATCTGTGGAGAACACTGATATTGTACTATGCCATAAATTGATGTACTTGAAGCTGTTATTAAATCATTGTTATTAAAGGGATTTGGTTGTTCATTTATTTCCTTTATGTTGTTTGTGTGTATCCATGCATTGTGACTTAGTACATATAGGGACTGCATACAATCAGAATAAACTGCTAGTAGTAGGTATCAAACTACAGATGTGTTAATGGTTTTTCTTCCTTATCGGACGTGTTTTTATATCCCCAGGCCACCTGTTTCATTTCAGTGGTTGGCTGATGAAGCTTCCAGTAGATATCATACATCAACAGGTCATAGAATCCAGCTGTCTCTGGCTACAACAGGGGGCGCTCTTATCTCCCCAGATGACATCGTATCAGATATTCTTAGCAACAATGAGGAGGTATGTCTGAGGATATTACACTGGCAGATATGGTCTTGGGAATTCTTGGAAAATTTTGCTTTTTGACCTGTGGTGACCTCAGGTTAAGATCTTGGGAACTCTTGGGAAATTTTCCTTTTAGGGTTCTTCCTTTTAAAACATAACACATCTACATACTAAGTACAAAATCAATCCAAGCTTCCTACTTCGAGATATCGTCTTAACAAGCTTTTCGGGCTTTGACCCCTGGTGACCCCAGATGACCTTTGACCCCAGCTAAAAGCAATAGGGTTCTTCCTCTCACCATACCACATCTACATACTAAGTATGAAATCAATCCAAGTTTCATATCTTAAGGTATCATGTTAACAAGGTTTTTGGAGTTTGACCCCCAGTGACCCCAGATGACCTTTGACCCCTGCTAAAAAGTGATAGGGTTCTTCCTCTCACCATAACGCATCTACATACTAAGTATGAAATCAATCCAAGCTTCGTACCTTGAGATATTGTGTTAACAAGGTTTTCAGGCTTTGACCCCAGGTGACCTTTGACACCTGCTAATAACAATAGGGTTCTTCCTCTCACCATAATGCATCTACATACTAAGTATGAAATTTATCCAAGCTTCCTAACTTGAGATATCGTGTTAACAAGGTTTTGGCAGGTTGACCTCTGGTGACCCCAGATGACCTTTGACCCCCACCCAAAACAATAAGGTGCTTCCTTTCAATTTGGGTCATCTACGTACTTCGAATGAAATCAATCCAAACTTCCTAACTTGAGATATCATGTTAACAAGGTTTTCAAAGATTTATCCCTGGTGACCCCAGATGACCTTTTACCCCACCAAAAACAATAAAGTTCTTCCTCTAATATGGGGCATCTATGTACCAACTTTGAGAACTGTCAGACTTTCCCTTCTGGAGATATCGTGTTAACGAGCAGTGTCACAAACACACATACATACATACACACAAATACATACACTCACACATACATACACACACCAGCACGGTTGCATAAAAGTTTCTCTTATCATCGAAACCAAAAATCACAATAGACTTGCAGAACACTCATCAGAGTAGATATAATTAATCTGAAACTTGCTGAAGCACATGTGAGGAAATGAGGAAACATCAAATATGCTTGTAAGGAGCAGGAAAAAAGAGCATGTCAATCATTGATTTAGCCAGGTCAATTCTCCAGTGCAATATTCTGAACGAAAAGTATGGGCAGAGGTCTAGGGCCATTTTGGAAGAGTTATTTTTTTTCAATTTCAGAGGTGCCCAGATTTAAAATAATGCAATATGTGACCCAAATTGACTTAGCAAATGAGGTGAGAGCTACAGTAATGAGTGGTTTCTTTGAAATAAACATCTGTGCAGAGTTTGCTCATCAAATTTTTCTTTGTGTAAAATTCGTTTGCATTATGCAACATTTGATGCACAAACGCTGGCAATAAAGTCACTGATGTCAGTCTTTTCTCTTACCACAGAAAGCCACTAAAGGTCAATCTGTGCTATCAAGAAAACAGATAAAAATGATGCTTTGATTTTTACTGTTTGAAGTGAAGCATACCAGGTGAGGGACGTGAATGTCTCAACTGGCTGAATAGAGACTCGAGGTGACTCAAGTAATCATGTGACTCGACCTAAGTACACAGTGACTTGTACTTACTGGAACCTAAACAGAGACTCAAGAAAACTGGACCTGACTTCTAAAAGACTTGACTGCAGTCAGGTCTCAGCACCTTGTGACTCGATTTCAGACTCTTCATCAAGTTACTTGATAACAACCCTGGTGTGAAGAAATTTTGACTTCAGGGATGATGTCAGTATGCCATCACAAAGTTTGCTTCCTCAGAAACCTTCCGTACAGCAGTTTTTTTGTTCACATGCATGTCATGTACCAATTAGTTAATGTCACTTATATTTTTTCTATATATGTCTGTGGGATCAGTTACCTTTTTTATGTTATGGTTGTGAAAGATGATTTCAAATTTGTTTTTAAGGTGATTGGAAGGATAGAATCCTGGTCACAGCCACAACAAAAATCTTCACAGGAAAAACAACTTTTCCACTTGGCAGTTGAACATGAAGGTAAGTACGTTATTCTATTGGTTCACTTTATTCGAACTTAGGAAATTTCGATAGGGTCTTTAAAGCAAACTAAGGAATGTTTTCCTTAGACATTTCCATTCTTTGATGTAGATGACTGAACATAATTTGTTATTAACAGCTTGCAGAGTAGCAATTACATGAAGCCTACCAAGGTCAACAAACCTTTCCTCCCCAAAAGTGTATCCATTATCAAGTGATTGCTTCTATGTAAATGGCTATTAGTAGTATGGTTGTATGGAATATTGCGCACTTTTGGCGGTTTTTTGCAAATGTCTTGGTAAAGTTACCATTCGTATCTACAAAATTGTCACCAGAAAATATGTAGTTCGTCGCCTTTACAATGACGTATAATTGGCTTCAATTGAGTGAAAATTGAGGAAGATATGATCGATTGAAAACACCCTATTTAAGGAAGATTTCATTTTATTTATTTCCCTAATATTGC
>WURT03044354.1:0-14593 GCA_009936505.3 Holothuria glaberrima
ATCTGTGACCTTGATGAGAACTGGAGGTATTTTTTGACAAAAATAAGCACTCTTTAATATGAGATATCTCGAGTTATGAAAAGAGTACTGATATGGGGTTTGGAGAGCACGAATTGGAAAATTTTTCTCTTTCACATGAGACCCTTGTGAATTGCCACTGGAAAATGCCTTTAACACTATGACACAGAAGCACTAAGCTATTTCAAATGGAGTTGGTAAAGTAATTGTAAGCTTACTTGGATGTAATACATTTTGGGCATTTACAGAAAACTCTGGTTTTGCACGATGAGAGAAATTCCCAAAGAATCATCCTAAAATATATATCTTCAATGACTTTATTAATAACATCTACAGACAGAGATGCTTTGTAAATTTTCCACCAAAATGAATTGTGAGTTGAAGTATTGTCAGGTGGAAATATTGGACCAAAAAATCAGGCAACCAAAAATTGAGTGATTGGATTTTTAACCAATCAACATATTTGGTTAACTCATGATTAGATAAACTTAGTATAAATAGGTAGAGGTCAACTTTACACAAGTTCAAGGGTGGCACTCATATGAAGACCCTGCTGGAATATCAATTCCCTACTCCCACCCCCCTTTTCCCTCCCTTGGAAAATTTTCAATGCAACACTGGCTGAATGATATCAGGGGTTGTTATTTGGAAGGAGAAACATCACTTGAAATGAGGTTTGACAGGGTCACACAGTAATCTGTCTCTTGTATCTTCTGTGGCATTTATATAGGGCTTACACTGGATTAGGTAGTTCATACAATAGAGATTTATCGTCTGCTACATCTACTGTAAGGCTGGGGGTTTTTCGCTACTGCTACAGCATTACCAGTTGCTGGTTAGTTTGTTTGGTTTGATCAGATTTAATGACACATCAACATGAATGTATTATATAGTGTCAACTAGATAAAAAAGTAAAGTTTAAATACAGTTCAAGTTCAAGTTCAGTTTCACATACTGTGCAAGTCCTTCCCTTTAGTCGCCTCTTACGACAGGCGGGAAATTGCGTGGGCATATTCTACAACCCCCAGCCCACAGAGGAAACCAGTTGCTTGGAAGTTAAAAAAACATTGCATGCTTGGATGCTCGATGATACGAATGAGAGTATACCAGTAACGTTTTATGTATAAATGTGAACGTAATTCTATACCTGGTGCTTCAGGAAACTTCTGGAAACTTTCGAGATTGTTGTGACAAAAATTAGACTTTCCCTCTGTAGCTCATTTGCATGAGGTTCATCTCTTACTGACTAACTAACCTTTTGGAAGGGGGTAAACATCATTGGCTTATTTCAATTAAACAGTCATTTCTAGTTTTGTTGCACCTAAATTGGTGGTGGTTTCAACCTACACATTAAAGTATTGTTCTGAGAAGGTCAATTGTGGCAGGATTACTAGACGTGAATGATGTTGCTAGCACAGTGATATCAAATTGAAGCCAACGAATAAAAGAAAAATTTGCCTTTAGCCGAATGAATAGCTTATCATTGATAATCTTCTCATGATGAATTATGTCTTAGGGTATTAGCATAAATTAAAACTTTCCATTCAACCTCCTTCCATATCACAACTCCATGCTTACATGATTTTACTGGTTGAACGTCCTTTTGTTGGTCTGATAGTGTGATTACTGTTGTATTTAAGTCTTGGAATATTTCTTGGATCTGTTTGGTATAACTTAAACTTTGACTTTGACATGTAACATTTACTTTTTTTAATTGCAAATCTACCAAGTTATGAGACAAGAAGCAGATACAAATTGGTGAAAGAATTCAGTATGGAAGAAGCTAATCAGGTGACATGTCTCTCTGCTGCAAATGGATTTTATTCATGTGAGTTGAAACTCTGTCCTTTGTATAGTTTTGCAGTTTTAATTTCAGTTTAATTCTAGGTTTAAAACTTTATAAATTGTAACATTTTAATGAAGTATACTACCATGTTCATATTTTTTGTATCATTATGCAAGTTTGACATCATAAGAAGTGCACTGAAATACCCTGTCCTCCCTCTTTTGACCTACTTCTTTAATGGTTTCCAACAGTTGAAAAGTTATTTCCATGTCTGAAGGTGAACAATAATCATTAAACCACATTTTAATGGTTCCTGTATTGTACAATAGTTGTGGTAAAACGATGTGAAATAGTAATCAATATCTCTGAGTTGTTATTAAATTTCAAGCCTTATGTTGGAAGGCATACATAAAGAAGCCATCATTGCGGAGTTCCGTAAAGTGTTAAAAATATGCATGTACTGAAACATAATTCCTTTGTATATCACACACTTTTATCAAAATAGAAACTTTCCGTGATTCCCTGGTGGCAGCTATCATAAAAATTTTGTCTGTATTAATTACACCATGAAAGGGAAATAATGCATTTTAATGGTACAAAGAGTAGGTGCTTAGGTAATTACCTGTAGTATTATGTAAAGAACTTCAGTGTAACATTGCAAAAAACAAAAGCAAAAGAAAAAAGTTGTTTGCTATAATGTAAGTCTTGAATGTGTAGTGTCTGTGGCATGGTATTTAAAAAGTAAAAAGCTTGCTTGAACACTGAACGTTTTGACTTCTATTTCTGTCTGTGATTTTACTATTAAACTTTACTGTCCATGACTTAACAATATTTGACTTTATTGTCTGTGACTACACAATATGTGATTTTACAATGTATCAATTGTCTGTGACTATACCATGGGTGACTTTACTCTGACTCAGTCATCTGTGACTACAGTATATGAGTTTACTATGACTCAATTGTCTGTGATTATACTAGGTGATTTCACTACAACTCAATCATCTGTGACTATAGTATATGTGAGTTTACTCTGAATTAATTATCAGTGACTTTACTGTATGTGATTTTGCTGTGATTGACTTTACTGTCTGTGACTTAACATTATGTAACTTACTCTCTGTGAGATGACTCCCTGAAGCTTAACCATAACTATGTGACGTAATATCTACATCTGTAGTGTGCTTTCAGTATTACTCTTTTCTGTGAGGAAAAAACTTCAGCTATATCAAAGAGTTCACAGCACTTAGTTTTTAAGTCACAGAAGAAAGAAGTACACAGATTTTTTTCATTGAATGTAGACATGGAAATTGAAAAATGAGACTTCACATATTTTGAAGAAACTTGTCTACTTAGGAGCATGATAAAATAAATTTCTTTGTAATGAACATTTAGCTTTTATTGAATGTTGAATTTTTTTCCATTTTCAGATATTGTGATCTGCTCTGGCTCAGACAAATCCATTGAATTGTTTGACTTAAATGTTGGCAAGAGACTGACAAAAATAGAAACAGCTCATTCTAGATGTGTCCACGCTATCTCACTGAATCAGGTAAACTATAAAAGTAACTATCAGTGATCTTTTCAGTAAAAGAAGTGAACATGAAATTTTAAACTTTTGTTCATTTTTTACTGAATGATATTTACATGGTATAAATGCTCTTATTAATATATGTGTAATCTTCATATATACACTTGTTTGTCATCACTAGAAGATAGTGGTTCAAATTTTCCCTCAGAGGGCCATGTGAAGTTTTTGACTTACAACCATGAGCTAACAGAGTTTGGTACTAAGAGGGGCCCATCTAACCCCCACTCCTCCCTTTTAAGAGTGTAACATACCTAAGGCATTACATCTTAAATTTTATTTTTACATTAATGGGTAATTGTCTTTCTTAGAAATGTGATTATTGTACAAGCAATTAGTAGTAACCCCAGATTTTAATGATCACATTGTTATAAAGTCTGCTTTCCATGAAGCTTCATTGAATCCTCTTAATACAAGTTAAATTTAACCTTAGGGTCACCAATGGAAAATCTTTGTCATAAGAGACAGAAACTTGGAAATACGTCTCATGCCTTTAATCTTTAATGACCTCTATCTTTGTGCTGCTCATCTGTAGTCACTCATCACATATATTAAGAAAAATGTCACATCCTGTTACTTAAGATTTGAATTTTAAGGTAAACATATTTTCTTGGATTGATTTTACATGCAGGGCTCTAATTTTTCAAGTATTACAGCATCTGCATATAACATGTTTGCTACAGCTGCAGTTACAGATGGTATCAAAGTCTGGGATGTTAGAACAAACAGGTATGTGAAGACCAGTGAAATATTACTACATTCTTGATGTTCACACTAGAAGCAAAAATCTTTTATAAAACCAGATGAAAGAGCAAAACACAACAAAAATGTTCTTCAAAGGCATGTTTAAATGAACGCTTTTGAAGACACATCTTCCTCATCAGGTTATAATGAAAGATACAGTATAATAGCAGATTTACTGGATAGAGGTCTTTTAGTTGAACATATTAACAAGTAGTGTTCACTTGAGACAGCCTGGAGTTTTTGCTCTAGCACAGAAAAGATTGGTGTTTACATAACATGAAGAGAGAATGTTTTAGAAAATTTGTTGTGGGTTGTGCAGATTGACCACAGATATGATACACACCCATTTTGAACAACTAGTGAAAGGAATGTAAAGTTCAATTGCTTTGGCTTTCCAATTCTACAATTTTAGCTCAAATTGAATAAGCCTAGAATGGACACAGGATATTCAGTGACCTGCATTGTAAGGGTGATCTGATATTTCTACAATTAATTCACCAGAGGGGGAGGGATATAGGGGAGACGTGGAGATAGGGGAGGCAAAGACTTCTGTCCTACTTTTGATATGACCAAAAGTTGTCTTTTTGAAGGTAGATGTCAAGTAATGTTTATGTGCTGGTTTAACAACAGTTGAATTGTTGGTTTTAGCTTGTCCTTTAATGCATGGTTACTTTGATGGCATGCAGTAGTTATGAAGGTTCTAATAACAAAGTTTTATTGTTACAGTCTGACAGTGCTTGCAGGCACAGTTCTCCTACCTGTGGTGTATGTATTCAACAAATTTGACCTAAACTGCCACTGTTATTGGAGTGGCTCTTTCAAATCCAAAGGAATCTTTTCAAGCAATACATCAAATCATTGAGTTGAAAGAAACTCATACAGCTTCAGTTTTATTTGTTGGAAATGATTCCGCTCACAAAAGGCTAGAGCAGGAATATGTTACACACTTGAATAAGTGTTAAGTTGTGATGAAAACAAAGGAACATGTGGTGTGGAACAAAACACGTGTTTTTTGCTTATCAATTGTACCACCTCAGTAAAGAGAGCAGTCAAAGAAGAACTGCCTTGTCCTTTTATCAATACAAAGGACCTTGAGAGTCTCAGTTTGGCATGAAAAGCAACACAATTGTGAAATATTTTCAATGTTACACCCACTTGGCCTGGAAATGTAGAATAATGAAAACAATTCTGTGGGAACTGATTTTTATTGGTCTCAAACTTCTAAGAGCCATTGAATGTTAACTGTAAGTTAAAGCAAATTTGATTCTAATGTTCTAAAACTTTATTGCATGTAATACTGGTAAATGCCAAATGGTTTTACATGATATGAATCTGTACCAAATCATTTATGAATAAGCTGTGTTTTTTTTTTGGGTGATTGAACAACCCCCCCCCTCAGATGATTCTGCTTGGAAGATTTCTCCCAGGACAACTCGTACAGGATGATTTACCCTTATATAGTTCCCACCTCCCTCCCTCCCTACCCTCGCAGATGATTGCTACCTGGACAATTTTCACCCATGATAATTACCATTCAGAGGTCTTCATAACCACACAGTTTTGCATTGCCCTTGGTGGAAATTGTCTGGTTTGGGAATGATTCGGTGGGGGGGGGGAGGGGGGGAGGAAGAGGGATTGTCTGGGTGGAAGCTGTCCAAAAATCATATCCTACAGCCAGTTTGAAACTTAAAGCCAAGTTTTCTCATTATGTGAGAATAGTTTGTTGAAGAAAAGGTTTGTTTGATGTCTTTTTCATCTTAACAGATGCATTCGAAAACTAGAAGGTCATTTAAATCGAGCCCATGCGTGTAGTACTACTTTTTCTCCTTGTGGACAGTACTTGGTAACAGGATCTGAGGATAAGTCTGTAAGTAAATGGATGAATTTCAATTGTATTTATAGTTGAATGCTGCCATTACTTTTTGATGTAGTGTCATTCCATAATGTTGTACCTGTTGAAGGTGGTACTTACCACTTTTGGTTCAAACTATGATTGTCATAGATTTGGTAAACAGTGCAGAATTTACTTTTTGTTGTAAAATATACTTATTCTGTAACTGGAAAATATTGCAACTGATGTAATCCTTCATAACAGTTAAACAGCAAAATTATGATGGTCAAGAGAATTCATAGCAGATAGGAGTATAAATTAAATATTTTGCACTTATTTGATTGAGTGTCAAATTTTGCTGCCTATGTCAGTAGCATCATGAAGGCAGCTGATCACATAGCTGTGGTCATCAAACCATGAAGGACTGTCATGGTTCATGGTCCAGATGTTGAAAGATTTTCAAATTGTCTGTCTCCCTTACTGGATGGATCGTTTCAATCATTAGTGCTCATGGATAATCCCACAGTCTTATTCTTTTGTAAGACATGTATAAAACATTTTTGTGTCATTGTTTTTGTTTTTTATTTGTTTAAACAAGTTTGAGAAAGCCAGGTTTATTTCTATGGGTATTTATCTTGCCATATTCATATCAGAACTCATTATCTTAGTGTTCACTAAGTTGAATGCCAAAAGGTAACCATTTTGTAATATTTGAGCTGAATATCAGTCTTAGAACATCAACAAAAAATAAGCCAGGGCTTGAAATAACTGCTTCAACCAGTAGCCATGGCCATTTATATGCCCTTTACAATGGTCACAGTGCCTTTTGGAAGTGAACCTTCACTGGTGGCTAAAACTATGGTTGTGACCTTTAACGTTGGCTGTGGGTGCCTTTTTCAATTAAAAAGCAAAGTGCATAGTATTAAAATGTAAGAATATTTGAAAATGGAAAACTGATTTTTGCTTCAAATCAAAGTATGAAAACATTTGTTGGAGCAACTTTTTCCTGCAGACAAGTTTGTCAAATTGTTAAAAATAAAAATGGCTTTTAGTAACCATTTCTTGTGTGAATTTGTACCCTGGTGCCCTCCTCAATGGCTGTAGTGCCCTTCAAATTTTACAAAAACTAATAGCCAATTAGCCCCTTTTGAATCTGTTCAGTGTCTTTAGCCTTTTTCATTTGAAACATTAGTCTTTTTAGTGTTGTGAACATGAAATATAAGGGGTTTTTCCTTAAACCATATAAGGGGTTTTTCCTTAAACCACATCTGCTGGATCAGAGTGATTTCTGTCGGGACATGAAAAGTACATTCTACTGAAAAAAGCTGACATTTTGAAGGCTTGCCAATCAGTCACCTTGGAGCTGAAGGACAAAATTGTGTGGAAATCCTTCTGGATAGCATCTTCAGGCCCAAATTTTAATTATTCCTTCCTCTTTTAAAAAGTTTGGCAGGAAGTACTCCATCAGGGAAAGTTTGGGAGGAAGTAATCCTTGATTACATTCTTTTGACAGGCATATGTGTTTGATCTCAGGGAAGGAGCAGTCATCAAAAAGTTAATGGGACACACAGATGTGGTCTGCTGTGTAGCCTATCATCCTCTCTATGCTGAGGTAAAAAGGTCTCTAATTTTGTTGTCAGTGTGTGTGTGTCAAACCAATAATCATTACTCTTTCCATGTCAGTGTCTGTTTTGAAAGTTTGGGGTCAAAGTTTTAGTTTCAAATGTTTGATTTTCTAAAATGAGTTGAATTCCAAGAAAATGAAACCTCCTTTGAGTAAAAAAGATGGTGCTTGTATAAAAACATTTTAATTTGTTTTGATGATTGTTAACTTGCACTAAAATACTTCATCAAGGATTTGTAAAACATCTTTCAGGTTTGCTCAGAGAATATCATTGTGTTTAAATTATTTTAGTGAAAGGAATGTATGAAATCAGTTATTCCTACAAGAAAAAGTGTTCTGCCCCACTGCCTCTATTCATAGTATTTTTATTTGAAGTGAAAGTTGAATTAAAGCATCAATTATTTGATCAAAACCATGAAATTGAAAACTTCCCGTGGTGAAAATGGGAATGTTTCCAGCTCATCTCTCTTCAAGCATATTGGTGGTTTATGTCAGTGAACACAGGATTAATTAAATTGGTGTTCAAGCATATAAAATACATAGAGGTGGTGGGTAGTTTGCCCCCCGAGCAGCCATAATTGAACTCAGAAAGATGTTGTTGAGGGCAGACAACAATTTCAAATATGAGGAAAGTTGCCTTTCTCCCTTCCGTAATAGTTGCTAGCAGAGAAATAAAAGTTTCCATTGTGGACCTCAAAATTTCCTCCTTAAACATATTTGGGCAATTTTCCCCAAGTACACATGAAAAAAGCCCTCTTAAAATTTATACCCTGCTGTTTTGCTATTGCTGGACTTATGTCAGTCCTTTATTGAACCAATCATGACCAATCTGCAGTGTAATACAAGGATGCAAAATAACCTCCACTTTTCTAGTAATTGGTTTCATTATTGTGAGATATAACATTTCCAGTTGAACCTTAGATCAGGGATTTCTATGGCTAGTAACATACTTATTAAATTTAACAAAACTAAAACATTTTCAAAATAAGCTTTGATGTGGTTTACCATACTTCTGGAATAAGAACCATGACCCTTTAATTGTCTTCTTTTTTATAGCACCCAACTCATAGTGTTTGTGGAAACACTGTCATTGCTGGTAGCTATTTTTATCCCTTCTTCATCCCCTTCCTTCCCTTTCTAGAAGAATAAAGTACAACTAAGTTAGACTCTTAGAAGAAACTTTTTTTTTTTGTTCCTTGCCAAAGGCAGGCAAGAAATCTATGCGATGGTGATGTCGTGTGTGTGTATGTGTGTTGTGATGCTCCTTGTAATCACAATATCTCAAGATAGAAATGACCAGCACTTTTCATATTTAGGATATAAATTTGTCATGTTGAGAGGAAGAACCCTATTGTTTGGGGTGGAGGTCAAAGGTCATTTGAGGTCACCAGAGGTCAGAGACCGAAAACCTTGTAATCACCATATCTCAAGTTAGGTATTACCAACACTTTTCATATTTAGTATATAGATTTGTCATGTTGAGAGCAAGAATCCTATTGCCTTTGGTGGAGGTCAAAGATCATTTGAGGTCATCAGAGGTCAAAGATTAAAAACCTTGTAATCGCGATATCTCGAGGTAGGAATGACAGGCACTTTTCATATTTGGTGTATAGATTTGTCATGTTAAGAGGAAGAACCTTATTTGTTTTTGGTGGAGGTCAAAGGTCATTTGAGGTCACCAGAGATCAAAGACCGAAAACCTTGTAATCGTGATATCTCAAGATAGGAATGACAGGCACTTTTCATATTTGGTATATGGATTTGTCATGTTGAGAGAACGAACCCTATTGTTTTTGGTGGAGGTCAAAGGTCATTTGAAGTCACTAGAGGTTAATCTGGGAAAACCTTGTAAATGGCTTGTAATCATGATATCTCAAGATCGCAATGACCAACACTTCATATTTGGTATATAGATTTGCCATGTTGAGAGGGAGAACCTTGTCATTTTTGGTGGAGATCAAAGGTCATTTGAGGTCACTGAAGGTCAAAGACTGAAAACCTTGTAAATGGCTTGTTATCACAATATCTCAAGATAGGAATGACAGACACTTTTTAATATGTGGTAGGCTATATAGATATGTCATGTTGAGAGGAAGAACCCTATCATTTTTGGTGGAGGTCATTTCAGGTCACTAGAGTTAAAAACTAAAATCCTTATTAACATGATATATGGAGTTGGGAAGGGCAGAAGCTGTACATACTTTGTATATAGATTTGTCATGTCCAGAGGAAGAACCCTATTATTTTTGGTGAAGGTCAAAGGTCATTTCAGGTTACTAGAGGTCAAAAACTAAAATTCTTATTAACATGACACATGAGGGTGGGAAGGACAGAAGATATTCATACTTTGTATATAGATTTGTCATGTTGAGAGGAGGAACCCTTTTGTTTGTGGTGGAGGTCAGAGGTCACAGAGGTCAAAGATTAAAAACCTTGTGATCGCGATATCTCGAGGTAGTAATGACGGGCACTTTTCATATTTGGTGTATAGATTTGTCATGTTAAGAGGAAGAACCTTATTTGTTTTTGGTGGAGGTCAGAGGTCATTTGAGGTCAACAGAGATCAAAGACCGAAAACCTTGTAATCGCGATATCTCAAGATAGGAATGACCGATACTTTTTATATTTGGTATATGGATTTGTCATGTTGAGAGAAAGAACCCTATTGTTTTTGGTGGGGGTCAAAGGTCATTTGAGGTCACCAGAGGTTAATCTGGGAAAACCTTGTAAATGGCTTGTAATCATGATATCTCAAGATCGCAATGACCAACACTTCATATTTGGTATATAGATTTGCCATGTTGAGAGGGAGAACCTTGTCATTTTTGGTGGAGATCAAAGGTCATTTGAGGTCACTGAAGGTCAAAGACTGAAAACCTTGTAAATGGCTTGTTATCACAATATCTCAAGATAGGAATGACAGACACTTTTTAATATGTGGTAGGCTATATAGATATGTCATGTTGAGAGGAAGAACCCTATCATTTTTGGTGGAGGTCATTTCAGGTCACTAGAGTTAAAAACTAAAATCCTTATTAACATGATATATGGAGTTGGGAAGGGCAGAAGCTGTACATACTTTGTATATAGATTTGTCATGTCCAGAGGAAGAACCCTATTATTTTTGGTGAAGGTCAAAGGTCATTTCAGGTTACTAGAGGTCAAAAACTAAAATTCTTATTAACATGACACATGAGGGTGGGAAGGACAGAAGATATTCATACTTTGTATATAGATTTGTCATGTTGAGAGGAGGAACCCTTTTGTTTGTGGTGGAGGTCAGAGGTCATTAGAGGTCACAGAGGTCAAAAACTTAACATTGCATTACATGGGAGGAGGCACAGACAAATCTCTTCTAATACATGGTTTTTTTTTCAATATTTTTTTGTTATTTAAGTTTTGGTAGGGTTCAAAGGTCATGTGAGGTCAGCAGAAGTCAAATTGTGAACTCATCCTAAAAAATGATGTAGTTAGGAAGTGTAAATTTGAGGGATGAACATCACTCTTTTGGCAAGGAACCACTAAGCCTTTGGGCTCTCTGGTTCAACTTTATAGGTGGGGAAGGAATATGTATTCCTTGGTTTGTCAGTGGTGTGTCCTGGAAAGAGTTTTGGGTGATGCTCACATACAAAGGTTTGACTAGGGGGAGTTGGCTGAATGGTGCAAGTATATGTCTCTAAGAGGAACTACTTGGGAATTGTCAGTTGACTCAGTTGCTTGTTCTGCAAAGCTGTTTGCTGTGGTCTGTAGGGCTTGCAAATTGATGATTTAAACAAGGACAATTGGTAGTATGATTGAGGAAGTGGCTGCTTCAGATCCTTGCTCAGTAAATCTGTAAAGCATTGGTGCATAGCAAGGATCCTCCACTCCTCCAAGCCTTTGAAAAAGTGGCTTTAGACAAAAGACAATAAGTGGCAGTGGGAGCAGTATGGGGAACAGTTAGTACACTCCTGCTTCATTGATCCCTGAGCACTAGTCAAAAAAACAAATGAAAAAAAAAATAAGTAAGGTAATAAGTTAGGAAGTAAAGTCAAGTCAAAAGTGGCTGGCATTCATTTACAATCTTGGTGCATGATCCTTGATAAGCTGAAGCATCTTTCTAAATTCACTAAAACTAAGGAACTGCAGGTTTAATCCATTGATGTTTTTATATTATCCTCAGTAGAGGGAAGAAGGCCCTTTAATGGTTTCCTGCATTGTTTGAATGTGAATTGTGATGTAAATACCATTTTCCTTTACCTCTCTATAGTTCCCTTCTTTTCTTTCATATCCATAACTCTGTGGCGTTTGCATTGTTTGTAGTATAGCTGCTATTATCAGCTACTGGAATCAAAGGAAGATTGTCTGTCCCGATGTTATGCATTTATTTGCTCATAAAATGGAGCTTTATTTCCTACAAAATATGTTTATGATGTGAGACTAAGGCATGGCAGTTGAGAGAGTCTATTTACTTTAATTTTGTGTTAAATGTCAACCTGTCTTATCAATGTCTCTCAGCAGATTTTAACGGGTACGTTGGACGGGAAACTGCGATTGTTTAGTGCCAGATAGCAACTGGTGTATATAAGATTGGAGTGAGTTGGACTTAAAGGTAGGCTTATCTTCTCTTTCCTTATTTCTGTATTTACTATTACAATCATCAGACATTGCAGGGTGTCAAATGAGGTGATGGTTTAAGGAATGAGTGTGCATTGCCACGAGACAACAGGCATCATAAAAGTACTTCATCGCAGCATATTATTTATACGTCACTAACAGAGTAATTGCTTCATTCTTACAGTAAATAAAGTTTATCTCCATCATATCATTATATGTTTGACAAAGGAAGCGCTGGAGGTTAAAGTTCAACAGAAGTTGAAGAGTATCTATCTTTAATGAAAGGGTTCAGTAGGAAGCCCCAAAGTATCACAGCTGTATAAATAAAAAGTATGCAAATGTACATAGATAAAATTGAAGAAGGAGACCAGGGGTTTCTGTGGATACCAAGGAGGGAATATAATGATTGTCAACAAACTTCAGGGCCAACCCCCCCCCCCCCTACTCGTCGTCATCCGTTCACTGCATGCACATGCTGAATTCATAACAGAATATCAATAGAACTCACATCTGTCATATGTCAAACACTACTACATAGTTGTTCACAATTCAGGTTACACGATATTGGTCCTGTACGGACTCCTTATCGCAAGTACACTATGACGGTCACATGCCGTGCATTGCCATCTGCCGGTCTCCATGCAGAGCCTGTATGATGGGAGCCTAAAATATGTAAACTTGATCCTGTTATCATCTTCCTGTGAATGACTTTTATACACAAAATGGTGGTCAAGGGATAGGTTTATAATTCTGTATGTTCTGCATCTGTAAGAGTCAGTTAGTTAGTTAGATGAGGTTTTACGGCCCAGTTTCTAACCAATTGGTTTAAAGTTGGGCCGGCCACGGTCTTTTTTCCAGTTGTGGCTCATTGGCTTGTTTTCCCTACTCCATTACTTATGCTGAGCAGCGAGCACAATGGCAATAGGTTCCATTTTTAAAGTCTTCGGTATGACCCGGCCAGGATTTGTAAGAGTCAGAAGTAGCATTATGTATAACATATAAAAGTCCAAAAATCTGGCCAGCTATGGAAAATTAGTCTTTTGAATTCAAACACAAAAAAAAGCACAATTGTAAGAGAAATATCTATTGTAGTCACTATATTTCATATATTAGAGCATTGATATATAACACTTGTAGCTACTGTTGTTGTGTTTGCCATTTTTGGCACTCTACCATGGATACTTTCACTAAAACAATTTTTCTCAGACAACTTCCCCTGGGAAAAATGCCACCCAGACAATTCCCAACCTGGACAATTACCACCCACACAATCCCCCCCGGTTAATCCCCATCCAGTAGAATTCAAAATTTTCTGGTAGGGGAAGTTGTCAGAGGAGAGTTTCCATTGGTGGGTATTCTCCAGGGGGGGGGGGAATTTCCTGCAGAGTTGTGTTGGGGGGGGGATCATCCAGGTGGGAATTTTCTGAAGGTGAGTTGTCCAGTGATGGTCTTAGGCACATCATTTTATAGTAGGGTACTGTGCAGTGCATTGCATAACAGCACAGTACCAAAAAGTACAGTACACGTCCTCACTATGCTGTACTGTTACTGCATGCAATTGCAACCTGGATTAGTTGAACCCATACATGTATATGACATTGAGAAGACAATGGCAGGTATGAAGGGCCCCCCTCCCCCACCCCATCCTGTGCCTATATCCATTGAACTAGTGACCTTCACATCGTAGACAATTCTTTTTGTAGGGACTGTGTTATGTATGGCAATATCCTGCAATAGGCATTTGAGGTGCCATATGTAGTGACAAATTTGTGTTGTAGAGTGCAATTTCCTGCAATTGAGCAATTTTCAGATGCAAAGATTTTGGACCTCATCCCCAGCCATTGTAGGGCTATAGGTAAGGGTACAATGTTAAGATATGGCACTTCATTTCAGGAAGCCCTCTATGAAAGTCCCCTTCATCTACCATTGACATCAAGTAAGACCTTTTCCCATGTCGCTGATCAAAATTGGCCCATGTCCACAAAAGTTTACTGACATCCCTCTAGGCAGGATAAAATGGTTTTGTTAATTTTTTATAAACCTATAAAATACATGGTATGTCATAGGCTTTTGAACCTCTGAAAAAATGCCTTTTTTGTACCTTTCTTGCTTTAAAAAACAACCCACATAGCATTGTAAGGGGCTTGCCAGTGGGTAGGCCTTACAGGTTGCAGTTTCCATTCATTTAGTTTGTGTTGGTAACAAAGGGAACTATTTAGCAACTTCGCCTTCATTGTTAATGGAAAAAAACTAACAAAATTGTTTGCTGTCTGTACAATAACAAAGGTCCAACAAGCTTAGTAGGTTGTGTATTTGTTCTGTGCCTCATTTGCTGTACACCCGACATATATGTACATCATGGAATGTGTTGACTGCATTTTAATACGTGGCACTTTTTGGTTTCAA
>WURT03044365.1:0-14592 GCA_009936505.3 Holothuria glaberrima
AGTTTTCAAATTTCTTTCTGGTAAGAATTCTCTGTCTAATTGTGACTATTTAAAGGTTTGTGCTAATTCCTGTGTTCGAGGCCATTGTAAGAAACTGGTGAAATGTTTCTCTAGGCTTGACGTTGGGAAGTTCAGCTTTTCTCACAGAGTGGTCAATGAGTGGAACAGTCTGCCTGAGTGGGTTGTCAACTCCACTTCTGTCAATTGCTTCAAGAATAACATTGACAAGTTTTATTGTGACTGTGGCAGAATCTGATTATGCTCGGCTTTGTTAGGTATTAGGTTGGCTTGGGTTTTGTTTGGGGTCTGTATTACAGGGCATCTCATGGGGCTGTTGCTCTCCTTTGCCCTTAAACTTGTTATGTTATGTTATGTTATCCTGGTAGAGGCTGTTCCATACAAGTCACAGGCTCTGGCCATTTGCCAGTTGATTTGGCAGTTGAAGAATACACCCATTTTTGAGAAGCACTGTTTAACTTAAATAGGCAAAGATTTTTCTTTTCTTTTTTCTTTTTTGTTGCTGAACAAATTTCATGAAAATGATTTCTGAACTACCCTGTACTTGAATGATAGAATGCCAGACCAGCCAACTGTCCCGATTTTGGAGGGACAGTCCTGATTTCCGATCTCAAAAAAGTATGAAAAGTGGGATATCCCAATTTTCCAGTTTTCGTGCTGACAAAATAGCTCTTTGCAGAAATAAGGAAAAGAGAAGTAATATTTTGCAAAAACTAAATTAAAAGAACACCAAATAGCTTGTAAAACAAGGTTTCCACACTTCCATAAAGCTAATTGGCCAATGCAGTTGTTACTTTTACGATGGCCGTATTTTGTACTAAAAACGGCAGATCTGATGTGAAGCCCGCTTTCTGCATGAAACACTTGCAAGGGCTCATACACCTATCGCTGTGGTCACCGCGAAAAGCTTCAACTCGCAAAAGTTGTGCGGTGTTTGAGATTGGTCAATTTAATAAAATATCCGGGATGTACCACAAACTTTAGTCTGTAAAGGTGAGGAATTATTTGTTTTCAGTTCATCGCTGTACAAATACCAACCTGTGTGGCGACAGTCACCGCGTGTGCTACCGTGAGGGGTTACATTTATTTACTCTGACAAGACTTTCATGAAGCCATATTCTATTTGAATTATCACTGCTTGAAATCGTGCTAAAGACCCTTGAGTCAATCTACACCCCTGTATTATACGTACAGCTTACAAGTCTGCGCTTACATAGCTGTAAGGTCTACACTGAAAATTTTTGGTGGCTAAGTGAGCCCGTTTGAGTAGAGCCAAATATACATCATAGCAATTTAAAATGGTTTGCTTGACAATTTTTGTAGAAAACCATGAAATACTAAAGCAGTTGGATTTTTAGGAACCATTGAATACATGTACGCAACATATAGACTTGCAAAGAGAAGAGATTTTAGCCCCGGGAATCTTGGTTGCAAGCTAGTACAGGTAAGCTATACAACTCAGTACTCTACACATTGTTCCAATTAAACAAGACCATCGTCGAAAGTATCCAGAATAAAGCAGCTATTGGCCAAACATTCCCTAAAAATAAAACTGACATGTGCAAAAATCCTTGAAACAACTTTTCAAAATAAAGTCTCAAGCTTCACTTGACATACTTATTTTTATGAGGCAACTTCAATTACAGAGGACTGACACTTATGCCTTTGCCTAACATGTAATGTATGTACACCAAGAACCTAACCTTGACATGTCTCTGCAGTAAATCTGCTACACAAGTGAAGGCTTGAGCTTTAACCATGGGGCAATTAACATCTTTCAATAGCTCTTGTTGTAAAGTGTTTAGAAAGTTTTATTAGTTCTCTAACATTGAGGTATGCATGAAAAGTCATATTTATTGATAAAATGGTATCATTAATTATCTTTATTTCTTGTACTATTTTAAAACTTAAGGATATGTTGCCCATATATAACACTGTTACGAGACAGTGGCCAAACTTTACACAATCCCCATGAAAACATGCTTGGCAGACCTATCAGACCCCAAAATAGAGAGATTTTCTTTTTTCAAAGCCAAAAAACCGGGGATTGGTGGAAAAATAGGGAGGTTGGCAATTACCGACTGAAATGATAGACTACTAGAAAAACGTGTAGCCAAGTTAACGCACAACGGTTTGTATTGCAGCGCACGGTGCTCAACACTGCTCATGTTAGTTATTCACACGCTGCAGCTATACAATTACATACAAATGCAGTATATACAGTAACAGTATATACACTACAGTAACAGGATATACACTACGTACGTCGGCCCATACCTGGCAGCAGACTTACAAAAGTTTGAAGTAACATTAATTATAGAAAATGATTTTGGCAGTTTATTTTTATGCTCAATTATGAAAACAGCTGTTTTTGACTGTTTGAATGAATGTCACAAATGGGATATTAAAAACCGGGAGGATAGAGCATAAAGCCGGGAGATTTGGATAAAAACCGGGAGACTCCCAGTAAAACCAGGAGAGTTGACAGGCCCGTGCTTGGACATATTCTGATGAAAGCTACACACATTGATGACTAGATAATTGGTTATCAGTGATGGTCAGGGATTTGGTGTCAAAGGTCATCTGGGGTCATCTGGGGTCATTGGGGTTATTTTATGGAAAGGCAAAAGAACCTTACCTCCTTATGATGTTAGGATATTTTTGGGTGTTCATTGATGTAGTATAACTTTGGTAGGACCCCCATAAACTGTGTTCAGAAATCTTAGGTCAATGGTCATCTACTGGTCATTTTATGAAGAAACAAAAAAATGCAGTGGCTTTCTTAGATGTAGTATTAGTTTGGGGTATTTCTTGTGTTATTATTTTGGTAATAGTCAATAAAGGGTGTTCAAGAAGTTTAGGTCATTGGTCATCAAGTGGTCATTTTGAGGTCATTTGTGGGAAAACAAAGAATGCATTGCCTTCAAGTTCTACTGATGTTGGGAAAGTTTTGGATGTTTATTGTTGTGATATAACTTTGGTGAAAGCCCTAAAAGGGTGTTCATGAATTTCTCACATCTTGCAGTAGGCCTAATAGTTTTTGGTTTCATAAAAAAGTGGGACTTGAGATTCTCTTGGGGCTCTTGAAAAAATTAAGGCTTGCAGTTGTTGGTCAACCCTAATGAAAACCCTTCTGCTTTCTTCAGGAATACAAACCCAATGTTAATGTAAACATTAAAACATATAAATTGAGGGCTCAAAAAGTCTTCCCAACATTACTGGAACTACAAAAAACCAGGAGCTTCCGGGGGCTTTGCCCCCTGGACCCCCACCGGGGCGTTGCTCCTGGACCCCACCAGGGGCCCTAAGGCAGGCCCTTGGAACCCACCCGTTCCAGTCTCGCCCTTTGCACTCAATCTGCGTGCTTTGCACACACTTCAGTATATCGCAACAATTTGTCCCACTTTTAGAAGTTGAAAGGTTGGCAGGTCTGGAATGCTGCAGAGGGTGGGGTGGGGGAAGGTGGGTGATTCCTATGGAGTGGGGTCTCTCCAGGAGGTTTATATTTGAAGTGTATGTCTAGACTTAACCCTTTTGCAGCCAGCCTCAATTTTTCTATTGTGCCCTTTTCAGCCAGCCAGCTGAACACTGTTCTTGACAATATTTGCCATGTAACATAACTTTTTACCTTAACTGAATTCGAAGTTGGTCTGAACATGAAAATTGTAGAATGTACATTCCTCTACTAGTTACTGTTGTTCCAAATGCAATTCGGTCAAACAAAATCAAAATGGCCGCTGATTGCCTAACTTCGTGGAACTGGTCCTTGTTCTGAAGTATGATCTTCATCTACCCCGAGATCACAAATTTTGCAGTGTAAAAGTATCCAGACAATTGACAAAGCCCCAGTTACGATGCAGAATGTTTGAGGACATACCATACGGATCAATTTGACTGTCTTTTTTCTTCGGGGCCACCTTCAGAACTTCCTATGCTGATTAAAATATAGGCACTGCTTATTCTGACTAATCCAAGGAAGCTGCCATTTTGTTTGCTCTGTATATCGTTACTTGTTCAAGTTACGAAAAAAATTCCAGTAGCGCCACCCTCACAAATTATGCGTACAAGGTATTCAGAACGTTACACCGACTTCTGGAGGTATTTTTATACCTCGTTCGGTCCTTTTTAAGTGTGGTAGGTTGGATACGTAATAGTATGTAAGTGGCTGTGAACGGTACATTAACTTGATACGTACTGTTACTGTACCTATCTGGCTACGAAAGGGTTAAGATCCTCTTTAAAGAGGACAGGGCCAGTGTCCCCCTCTTTGCAGAAATCCAAGTTAAATGATACCTTGGTTTCTTTCAGCAGGAACCTGGACAAGGCATATCACATCGCTGTAAATGCAAGATACTGGCAGAGTGCACTGACACCATCCCCTGTGACATTGAACCACCCTCACCATGATGTAGACTTAGATGGCTCCTTTGATGTAAACAGAGAACAAATAACTGTTAAAGTGAGAACAAGGCATGGTCTAAGGAGGTTTGAAATGGACATGGTAAGTTGAAACAGTGAATTGCTGGTGATATTTGAGGAAAGTTTACAGGTTCTTCACAGACATCACCTTATATGTTGATATACCGCTTTTTTTGGTAGAAGGGTGCAAGTGTAATCAAAAATGAGCAGGCCGCAAAGTGTGCATGTGGGGTATGCATGGAGTGCAAAGCCCATACAGGATTGGGTTCAGGGGCTTTTGGGTTTTACAGTGTCTCAGAAACAATAGATGGACTTTTTCAATTGGTTTACATCCTGCCAACCATTCTGATTTTGGCGGGATTTTTCCGATTTCTTCATCATTATTCCGCTTACTGATTTTCTCTCACCAGATTTCGCTTTTTTTCAATAATTGTATGATAATAAATCAGTCATAAACTTCGGAAGCAATGACTGCCACAATAACTGCTGTTCTAAATTTTTGTTTGTTTGGCGTTCCTTATACAGTAGAAATAAACATGACACAATGGGACATGTTACCTAGCCTTCATCATACATATACATTATGTATCATGGAAGCAATGAGCTGTGCAGTGAATGCAAGCTAATCTTAGTCTTAGGCTACATACCTGTCCTGTACGTAGTTTCGTACATAATTGGACTCGGAGAAGTCTAGACGCGATGCGGGATAAGTTGATAGTGTTTGCAAGCTGAAATGGAATGTATTGAAACATGAGCAGCATCGGTTCAAAAGACACACTCGCCAAAAATATCGGAGGGAATACTCCAAAGTGTTTTCTGTTGTGATTACACAGTCAAAACGTGGAGATTGCTTTGTATTCTGAATACCTTGCACTACCTTGCACTAACTCAATTCGAAGTCTAAACATGAAAATAGTAGAATGTTCATTCCTCTACCAGTTACTGCTGTTGCATTTTTTTATTGTGTATTTGAATTGTGTGTATTATGGCTGTTGCCTTTGTAAAGCACTTTGAGCCTTTAAAGTGCTATATAAATAAGAACTTTCAATGTATGTACAGTATGTATGTAGAGCTTAGTATCAATTTTTCCCGGGAAAGACTCAGGATTATCCTTTCTTGGCAATTTTGACAGATATATGCCTTTATTGCAGGACTACATGGCCATTGGCCACTTTTTTTTGTAAGGCAATTTCATACAGGAAGATTCTTAGTACACTTATATTGATTTTCAGATGTTAGAAATTAGCATCTTACAGTGTTTGATTTTGTAAAATTTTCCGGAAACCTTCCTCCTTGTGTCTTGACTATATTACTGGTAGGCAATAGCCTAGATGCTCTGCCTGCTGATAATAACCCTATTTGGAAATTGCAGTGGTCATAGGCCTACTGCATAGCAAACTGGTGATGTACTGAAATTTTTAGTTATGTATTTACAAGTATCTTGATTTCTAAAAGCCAGGAAACAGCATGTAGCAGATCTCCCTCACCTCATACGTATCTTGACCACTTTCTGGTACATGACCAATAGCCTGCTGGTGAGCCTTTTCTGAAATTGCAGTGATCATAGGCTTATGGCATAGCATCGGGTCATGTATCAAAATGATGTTATGTGTTTATCTTTATCTCCAGAAGCCAGGAAATGCTCAAACAGTCTTTGATTTGAATTTTTTGGAGACATCCCACTTTCCCTCACCCTTTATTATCTTGCCCATGTTACTATATGACCTGCTGGTATATTCATTGTAATTGCAGTGGTCTTACTTCGCAAGATTGGTGATGTATGAAAATGATGTTTCCTGTGTGCATATTTTGATTGCCAGATGCTAGAAAAATACCACAATTCCCCCTAGACCCCTTCCCCATCGAGGCTTCACACATTTGGTTGGAACTTAGTCCTCACAAAATTACCCCCCCCTCCCTCCTCCACCTTTTGCTTAATCCTGGATCTGCCCCTGTGGTGCATTTGTGTATGTGATGCCCAGCTATTTATCAATAAATTAGATTTTTAAAAGTGCTTCTCAATATTAAAATTCAGACTCAAAATACTGCACTAGATCAAAGTGTTTAATAGGTCTTAAAGGCTGAAAAATGCAACGGTTTGAGTCAAAACATCAGATATAAATACCAATAAAATTCACAAAAATACAGGTGTGGAAACAATTTATTTAAGTTAAAAGAATAAAAGAGATAAATTTTACCTAATTATCAATAAATTAATGCCTGCTAAGAAATAAAAAATTCACATCAGTGTGAATACAAAGTTTGCATCATTTATAATCTTAATATGCCATTGAGTTTCCAGATTTCATTGTTTGTCAGTACACACAGTTTTGAGTGGGCAAGCTTTTCCATAGTCTTTGAGACGTTTTGTATATATACAAGATCTCCATAGTAGTTGGCTTTTGGTGATGTTTGTCGACACAAAAGATTTTCTTAGTCTGATCTTGGGCTATGCCTGTCTGTACACAAAGTAACTCATGAAAGGCTTTGTTTTAATACCAAGTATACTGTTGCACAGATAGCCAGCAGAGAATCTCTACAAAGAACAAGCTTCATTTGTTCCTGTTACTGCTTATAAGGCCAGCTGTTAAATGCTGCCCTCTTTATTGTTTTGAACATTATTACACAGCAAAGAATTACAGTGAGCTCAAACAATAGAAAACTACAGCATAGACAAGGCATTATACAAATCTCCTATCAAGATATCAGTCTAGCTTTCATATCAGGTAAATGGCAAAATATGCAGCCTATTGTAACTCTCTTAATGTGATTCCTTATCCAAAGAACTATGAAATTTAGCTCCAAGACCCTTTGTAACTCACAGGGTCTCAATTTCAGAATTGATGGTGGGAACTTTTGGCAAAAATTGTTTTCATGAATATCGAATTAATGTGAACCATCTTGGTCGTTGAATTATTTACCACCACTGTCTATGCCTAAATGTCAGGAAGGTAATATTCTAAGGTTGAAAGTGAGCAGCATACTGTAGCATAATGTTGTGTGCTTTTAGGATATTCGCGGTAGA
This sequence comes from Holothuria glaberrima, assembly GCA_009936505.3. Taxonomy (NCBI): domain Eukaryota; kingdom Metazoa; phylum Echinodermata; class Holothuroidea; order Aspidochirotida; family Holothuriidae; genus Holothuria; species Holothuria glaberrima. The sequence goes on from WURT03044365.1 coordinate 7,463, forward strand.
GCTTTGGACAGGTTACAACAGTAAACCAGTAACTGAACCTTGAGGGAATCCCTTGTTGAGAAATGATCTATCTGACAATACTGGCATGTCCCAGTTTTAATTGCTTGTAAACACTGTATCTCAAGATAGGAACATGTACAGTATACTCTACTTTTCATTCTTAGCATGTTGGTGATCCATATTGAGTAGATGATGATATTCATGTTTGTGGAAGTGTTATTAAGTTGATAGAGATCATCAGGGGCACTAGAGGTTAAACCTAAAATATTTTAATCAAGATGTCTCAAAACAGAAGTTATGTACACTTCTGTCCTCCAGTTCAGGGTTTCCCTGTAGTATTAGAGAGTGTGAGGTGGTATTAGTCCATGGGGATTATGGCACCAGCTTTGGCACCAGCAGTGAGGAAGAACTATCAATACTTCTATAGCTAGTACAGTACAGGTGGCAATCATAGCAAAATACTGTGAGGTGTTGGCTAAAAACTGTGAGGTGAAGAGAATACCATGGGAAACCCTTGTCATACTGATAAGGTGGTTATTAGGATCAAAAGTCAGCTGCAGTCATTTGAGGGTACGCTGACTAAAATAGGATGTCTGGGGCTGCCCTTTAAGGCTTATTTTGATTGGAAAACATCTGTCAGTAAGAGTCATAATTTGACAAAAGGTTATACTTTTTTCATTTTTCAGCATGAACCATTGATCAAAGTAATCATCTCTTTGGCTGAGGAGGAGAATACTGATGTCAATACTTTATCTTTGACTCGATCTGCGGAGCAGCTGAATGAGGATGACACACCTGCCTCCGCAAAGCTGAAAGTAACAGATATATTAGGTAAAGTCTCCATAGTGTACTTAAAGTCTTAAATTGTAAACAAATGTATAACAGAGATAGAATAAATTGCATTCATCCATGATTTCCTGGCTTCATTCCTTTATCCATTGCTGAATAAAAATGTTCCGATTTGTTTAATTTAATTTTGAAATTGAAAATGGAACCAACCAATTGTGATGTTCTTCTAAAGCAGCTCACTTAATATCAGCTTTTGCTTTCTTCATTTTGCGATTTGAAAAAAAATTACCTTTTCTGACTGTAACATGTTGTGAGGAGATGGCTTGCAAAGCTAAGTTATTCAATAATGATAAGGCAGTGAATAGAACAAGGTTCACTCCCTGTGGGAAGAACAAGGAAACAGAAAAAATATTATGCAAGTCGTACACGGTAGTGTTGGAATGGGTAGAAAAAAAAAAAAACAGGCACTGGGTAATTGATCCCCACACCCTTAGCTCAGTGACTTCATAACACAAACTTGATATGTACACCAGCATTGGAGAGGTAGGAATCATTTCAAGGAGACTCAAACTGTCACTTAAAATTTATTTCAGATATGTGCGCTTCTAACTGGGAACTGAACTCGCCTATTCAGTCAGCTTGCTTTGAAGAAATATTTGTTCTTGTGTTCACTTCATGTTTCACCAAAACTAAGTTTGCAGGGATTGAAGACCATCTTAGTTTCAATCAGAGAAGTGAACTATAGAAGTGTTTGAATAGGGTGGGGCATTTTCATGCTGCTGCTATTTCATGTCAGAGAACAAGATGACAGTTACCATTGATAAACTCTTCCAAATTATAAGTATCAGTATGTATATTTACATGTAGGGTAGTCTAGTGCTCCAGCCAAATCTGGAAATCAGAGACAATTTCCTAAATGAATTTTAAATTTTCTTTACTCTGTATGAGCAGACTGCATGGACCAGCAGTGTTCATGCCTGTTAGGTTAATTTTGGAAAAAGAGGCAATGGTAAATTGGAAAATATTGTTTGTGCACTTAGAAAATTTAGCTCAGAATACAAACAGAGCACACACAATACAAAACATACCACCATATTGGATTGTCCATTGCCATTTTGTTGAAGATGAACAAGGTTTAAGCAGGCATTGATATCTCCCTCTAGATGTCCCAGCTGGATTAATATTAATGTACTGGAGGAAGTGTAATTTGAGTTTATTAAGTTAGGGTCTTCTCATTCTGTTTTTGGATTTACAAGAGGACAGGGTTCTACCTTGACTGGTCATCCCAGGAGGAGAGTAAGCTGTTTGGTGCAAATTTTTAGTAGAATGGTTTGTAGAAAATTGTATACAAAACAATGATTATACATGTGCAATAATATTTGTATAGGGAATTATGATGCTTGTACAGGTTTTTTCTAAAATGTTCAAAGTCAAGAAGAGACTCCACCAGAAACCTTTACTCTAACACCAGCTGCTTGACAATCCTCTTTCTGTAGTGTTTTCAGGTACTCAATATGTGGGCACTAAACTTGATTTACTGTATATTCTCTAGTAAATGCCCTGGGTGCATTGCATTTTTGAAAAGGGGGGAACGTTTATTTGAGGTTATACTTTAATTAAAAAATTAACTTACCGCTTAGTGTAACCCATGTATGCTACATTATTACATATACAGTAGGTCTGTGCATAAGGTGGGACAATAGGTTGGTCTGGGTGATGGCTTCAACTGTGTATGCAGCTGTTAGCGTGGTATTACCAAGCCTGAGCCCTTCATGTGCATGAATAATATACCAAGTGCATGGGAATGCATGAAAGTAAACTTTTATTCACAAAACAATTTGTTAAAAATTTACAGGGGGCATTTATTAGAGGGGGAGGCATTTGTTATAGACTTTACGATAGCTTGAGCCCTGCATAATAAGAATCATCTTTTTGTTTAACTTTCAGATTGTGTGATCATTAATCCATCCAATGTATCTACAGAAGATATATCAGAACTAATTCCTGATGAGGACAAAGTGGAATTAAAATTTCAGGGTCAAGAGAAGAAGTCTGTATTCTCCTTAAAAGTTGTAAAGGTTGGTATCTCAGTTGTGCAATTGTTGGTTGTTATGGACAGGAATCAGCAAGCATTCTGTGAGCCTTGAATGGCATTTGTATTAGGTTATCCATTGGAAAGACCTTAAAGCTCCATCCTTTGTGTATACATGTGTATCTCTACATGTTTCAAACTTTAAGTTCACAGATCTTTACTTGTCCATATCCCTATGCAGGGCTGAAAAAAATGATTATTTCTAGGATAGGAGTAATATTTTTCACAATTCTTCTGTATTTTTATGCACAAGAAAAGCAAAATTTTCCTCCAATAGCCAAAAGTTCCCTACAAATGCCCAAATTACCTTGGAGGGAGCCTCCCAGCTTCCCAACTTTTTTCTTCCATGCTTCTATGTTCTAGTGACTAATTGCTACCAAACTCAGATCAAAGATGCAACATGATTTTCCTCATGCTGACATCAAATGCCACATACTCAAAAGGTCATGTAAAAATAACTTGTAAAATAACCTTAAATAGGGAAAAACTGGTCTCAGTAAAAAAAGTTGAAATTCAGTTGTAATCAGTCTTAAGTCATAAGGTTACTTGGGCACTTTCATATTTACTGAGTACAAAGGTCATTTGAAGCAAAATTTCACAATTTTGTGAAAATTGTGGAATTGTATAAAAAAATATGGCAAGTCTAGTGGCCTTTGTCTTTTACAATGGTAAGCATCCATGAAGTTTGGAGTGACCTATCAAGGGTTTCTAGTTCCTTAATTTATGCTTTTAATGTAGGGTAATAGCTGATTCTGATTGGATGGATTATCTACCTCAAAGGGACCTTTCTTGGAGTCAAACTCTTTTTGTTCCTTGTCATGAGGTCAGAGCATTCATGCAGGCGTGTTCCTGTATGTATGTGTGTACCTCTGGGTGTGTGTGTATGTGTTTGCTTGTGACACTTACCTCTTTAACATGATAATTCAAGAAAGGAAACAGGTGATAGTCTTACGTGGTATAATTGTGCAACTTTGAAGAACAACGGTATCATTTTTGGTGGCGGTCAAAGGTCACCAGAGGTCAAGTACTGGAAAGCATGTAATCACAATCTCTCAATATGTAAAGTCAAACAGGTTTCATACTTTTTAGGTGGATGCACACCATATTACATGAAAGCACCTTACAGGTTTTGGTAGAGTTCAAAAGTCATCAGAAGGCAAACTCCTCAGACCTTGTTAATACAATATCCTAAGAGGGAGACTCAGATATTTGTCATACTAAGTGCTACATAGTTGTGTTTTGTGAAGGTCAAAGGTCATTAAGGCATGTCAAAGGAGGACTAGCAGTGAAATGTGCTTGTAGACATGATATTTCAGGAAGAGTAAGGGGCCGTCTCAAAGTCATTCCGCCATTCCCCACCGTGTGTTTTCCCTGCTAGTGTGTGTGTCATGCATATGCTTCAAGCTCCAGTGAACACACTGGCTGAGGCTGCAAAGTTAATGAGGTAAATTGTGGGCAGATTCTTCCCTGATGTCACAATAGGCACCTTAACAATGATGACTGATTGACGTTTCACAGAAGCTTGGATGGAGAAGGATTATCGCCGATCAATGAAAAGAAGGGGAACAAAGGACAGGGAAAGTTGTGCGCGCTAGATATAACTTGCTCAATAATGAGCCATCAAGTCATACAGTTAGCAAATAAAAGTGTTATAAATAAAACTGTGTTCGTTTCTTTACTGTATATTTGTTGCGTTTTGGTTTATGTTCAAAAGTATCCCGTCATGCAGGTTTCGACAAATCCCCACATCCCGACAGTCGGGAACTACCGCGCTCGATATTGCAGCCGCCGGGCAGCGTATTTTTTCCCACTTCGATATACGAGTAGCCCTGGTCTTCAAATTTTAAATTAAAAAAAAAAAACAAGTTATATAAAAATAGCTGCATTTGCAATCTCAGTGCCCACTATATCTATCCTTTAATAGTTCAAATGTCACTAAAATTTACACACTTCCAGGTAACAACAACATAAAAATCCAAAAAGCAGTGTGCCAAAATAAGTTTCTAACACTACAACAGACTTATGTTATTAGCATTGGCCGTTTAGCCCTTGTGTTATAAACACTGTGTACACGAACGGTAGTATTCCGCAATGTGGTGCACTAAATCATGTGCTTCCACTGCACTTTCACTTGAGTTGTATGCTAGATGACGGGTAACACAATTAATGTACACAATCTGAATGTGTTACTGATTTAAACATAAAAAATACCACCTTGTATTTGTGGATAATATCATACTTATTTGATGCAAAAACAAACGAATATGAAGGATAGTTTTAAATGTGAAAAGAAATGCAGATTTTACACATTTATAAACAGTCCAATAAGTGGGGTACCGTTCAATTTTCTATATTTTACAGTTCTGTCAAAAGTACGTACAGATTGACAATGGTGTGTGTCACTGTGCATGAATGTAAACCTAATTAAATATGTTTGACGTGCACATTGCTGGTGGGAACCCCCCAAACATATGTGCAGTACTGCAGTACATACACGGGGAGCTGCCACGTGGAAGCTTTACAATACATACATGGTGCAGTGTGATGATGCTGTTGTTTCTCTGTCCCATGTCCTGCGAGCTACACATACTGTGCACAGTCTATATGCACGTTCGTTTTAATACCATCGTCATTCATTCATACTTACTACCCTTACTATTACCTTTTATAGAAATTACTACGTGAGTTCATTAATATCCCTGATGTTGCAATCGGGCGACCCTTCAACTGTAATAAAACTTAATTGCCAGTGCGATCGTTCAAGCGCCATTTTTAGGACTATAAATTGAAGGAATATCACTCTTCCGTAGGTATACAAGCTATTATCATAACCGTTGTATTCTATCATATCTTCTCCATTGTATTCTACACATGACATTGGGTTACTTTACTATGTTTTGAAGGAATTTGCCTGGAATTTTGAGTGCTCAATTTTGCGTCAGCTGAGCGGGCCCATCCAGTTAGTGGAATTTATTACCAACAAACGTGGCAGTCGGTTTGGCTATATCAGGCTATGCAGGGGAACTGTGCACGCATGTGCCTGTATTTGAAAGGGTCCGTGCTGCACAGTTTGAAAGCCGATGGCCCAACGGGGATTGAGATTAAAAACTTACTATAAGTTGTCTTTGCTTTTTGACTGAAAAAATGTTTAATCTAAGGAGGGGGGGGGGGAAGCATACAATGCTGTAAGAAAATGGTGCGTCGTTGGTTTTGTAAAATTAAATAATAATTCACTGATAAAAACAAGATACGTACGCAGCTAGAAATGAGAGAGGACCTTGGTGGAAAAGGCTGGCCTGTCGTAACGCAAATGTGCCTAGAATCAAAATAAATTTGGCGGCAGTAAAATCATGAAGCGTGGACAGTGGAAAGGGCCTCGAGTTGCAAATTTCGTCACTGATCGTGCAAAATTAATTGTTACGACCCACCACTGCTTTGGTTTTACAAGGATACGGTTAGAAACAGGGCCGTAAAACTTCACCTAAGTTACTAACAACAAGGATACGGCAGATGAAAGGGCGGTCAATACTGTAGGTCATGTAGTTACAGCGCAAGAAGAAATCGGCGGGAAAATGAGAGTTAAGGCCTAAATTATTCGGATCATGTATAGGCCTATTTTTTTTGGTTATCGGCTCGACAACAGGGTACGCATCATTTTGTTAGAGTGGTAGCTTTTGGCTAAGCGGTTATGCCGCTCTCATATGACTTAAATCGGACATTACGGGGATGATTGTTTCAGATAGAGCAGTGAAAATTAATCCATGGTTTACTTATCGCGTGTTGCATGCAATACACGTATCATAGCAAACGGCGAACGCAAGCGGGGAAAATACACTGTAAAAATTTGCAAATTTATTTTCTTATTCATTGTGGGACCTCACATACTCCACTAAAATGTTAAACGCTCTTGATGAGTGCTGTGGGTTTCGATGTGTTTGTCTGGATGGTTTGTCAATTACGACTGGATTGTACTGCAGTGACATTTGCGTAAACTTCATAAGTCGAGTGTCGGAATAGAATCTAACTTGAAACGAAACTGGCAAAAATGTAACAAATATTCAACCAAGTAAAGAAACGATCACAGAAAAGTGTCACATTCTTATTCTCTCAATGTCATGCCCAACCTGAAAGTATCTTCTTGGTCACGAGCTGCTTCCTCGCACTGAACCTGCTGTCGTGTTGTGGGCCAATCGCCTTGGCGAAGGCTTAGGTACGGGATCGGTTTGGGGTGTAACGTAGCTCCATGAAG
>WURT03044376.1:0-14592 GCA_009936505.3 Holothuria glaberrima
CTAGATACATCCATGGTGAATAACAAGCGTTCACCGCAATCTTCAGGAAACTCAAAGTCTTGAATAAGTCTCAAGAACATATATGTATATATATATATATAATATATATATACGCACTGTGTATGTAAGTGTTGTGTGAAACAAACTGAGTATGCACGAATTAAACTCGTATCGTGGCGAGAACTCCTTAAGTGTTGACAGTGTTGGCCTGTGCTGCCACATCACGTCCCACTGTTCTGATCCACTAGTGCTACGCCATAAACAATTGGGATTAGGAACCTAAGGGCAACTTTTGTCATTTTACGTATGTGCTGAGGAAAATATAAAAATTTGAAAGTGTGCTTTTGCACAGGGGCTGACAATCATGGGGGGCCAAGCCAAGGAGCAGGGGGCCTGGCTCCCAAATGACCCCCCCTTTGCTACGGGCCTCAGCCTGCAAAAAAATCCGAGTGAACCGCAGTTCAATTTCCATGGATCTGATGGCATCAGTTGGTTAAATTTCATTGTTTGCCTGTAACTGCAATGGGCTGGACCTGTTACTGTAGCTTAAACTGGCAAAACAAAATGAACAACCAGTAGCACATGACCAGCTACAGATTTCCCGCAAAGTACTTTGTGGGAATCATTTTTGCTTATCTCTTGGGCCGCTCGAGTAGACTAGGGACCCACCAGAGGCTCTTTTTATTCCCAAATGTTCCATTTGTTTTATAGAAATGGTACAAAGGAATTGTACCCCTCCTCTTTGAAATAATTAGATTGGTTAGGGCTCCACGGATGCAATCTGGTGCTATGTTTATGTTCAAAAATTATTCGCTGATTTCATACGATGCGCAAATGTTTTTTACACATTAATTTTTCTTAAACATAAACAATGGGGGCTAATAAACTTATCTGGGGGCCATGTCCCCAGCCCCGCCCCCGTAGTTACGCTCCTGTGTCCCTTTGAAGACACTTTAATCTTGTCGAAAACCATGCTGAAACCCATTGGACCGTGGAATCTGAAAAAGAGGATCTTTAGGGGACTTTCTGCTGAGCACGTGATAACTTGGATGTTGTTAACACACTGTTTACTCCACATATTGAACAATCAATTAATGTTTAATACATGTAGCATATATACCTTACACTCCCGCTAAAAAGAAAAACCTCCCCGTGATGCAGGTGATCGTCAGACATTATTGGGTATCTACATCATTACACTACGCAAACTTACCATTAGAAGTGCGCATTCTGGTATAGGGTTGTTAATGAGCCAATTGGCTTCCTGACCCTCAAACGTTAAACTTAAACTTAAACTTACCTGTCTGAGAGTGAGCGCAATTGGCCCAGCAAAAAATCATAAGTATGATCCCTAGAAACCAGCTAGGGAATGCTAAATTTCTTGACATCTTTAATGTCGTCAAAATATTCCACATGAATATGAGTTGTAACGGTAGGATCCGCCAGCAGATCCTAGAACACTACAAGCTTTCGATGTGCAATAAGTGAGTCAATGGTAACGAACACTCCTTCAAACTGGACGATTCCGCGAGAACAAGGTAAACACTGTTTTACTCTGTCTTCAGTTTTCTTTCTACCAATCCTTTAGGACCCTAACATTTTTCAAACTTTCTTTACTTTTTAAACACAAATTTCACAAGACTTTCTCACTCTATATCATCTCCACTTACATGAGCACGATTACTACACGAGTTAGTGAATCGGAATTGTTGTGCAACAGGTGATGTTATACATGCTCTATGTTTTACCTTCGTGCTCCTTCTTAAAAAATGAGTCAACAGTAGTGAAAAGAACCAAGGAGAGGAGGCCTTTATGACGTAGATTTTTCAAGTAGGAGGATAAACTCTTTATTGTGAAAACGCCCTGGCCTGAATCAGTGGACCTTCTCATTATACCTTTACCTCAAACGTCTTCTGGTTCTTTACAAACCAATTGAAGCGTGAAGAGGTTTTCAGTTGTTGGCTTGCGATCATAACTGACTGAGGCGGAATCAAAGACGTAATGAAAGGCAATGGAAATAACCAAGAAAGACTTAGATAGGCCGTCAAGGGCCTTATGGTCAATGTCATCTTTTGACCAGTGACCTTAATTAATTGTTTACTACTGTAAATGATGTTCAAGAGAAATAACGGGAAATTTTAGTCTTCTATTTAAGTTTAAGAAATTTAAGTCTTCTCTTGGTGTAACAGTGAGGTGTTTAAGAGCAGATTTCAAACTTGAAGATTTACCCTATGGAATAAAGGAGGCGGAGGAACAAATTACCTAATGGGCTATGGGGTAGATGAGGTAACAAAGAAACATCCATCGATTCGCCGCAATCAAAATACTGTACAGTAGTGCGTCTAAGTTCGGATGTAATTTTATTTGGGGTCTTGTTGTGTTACCCTCTTTACTCTAGTCTGTTAACTTACGGTACCAACCTCTTTAGTTCTTGAGGTGCCAGAAGATGGTCAGAAGCAATGCTGACCTGAGTGTCTCCTGTGCAGGTCTCGCAATTTACCCTAATATTTATGTTATCGTAGTACATTGAATCCATTTCTTTATTTTAGGAGAGAACAAAACGTAGTATTTTGGGTGGGGGGCTCTTCCCTTTTCCTGAGAGGACGGATAAATGTGAAAGGTTCAAGTTGTGGGAAATGATTTTTGGCCGAAAAATCCTGCTTCTTTAATACAGTTTAAATAAGAGCATATGGGTCTCCGACCCCCTCCGCAACGTACACTTGAAACTCTTATAAATGAATAAGTAGATGATCCCTATAAACTGAGAAGTTTCTGCCAGTATTTTTGTTATGGCGGCGGTCTATTGATCGCGCGCCGTACGCCTAATTTTTTTCCCACGAGGTCATGGGCAAATCGGAATTTTTAAAAATGATAAAATTGTTTCAAAATAGTGGTTAGGATTAGAATCTAGGTTAAGGCTACATTATCCACGAGATATTTGGAATGTTCTTTCATAATCCGACGTCAGAATTACGAAAAAATTTAGAGAAACTAGCATCTCGGGAGTAAGGTACGTGGATGGACAATTTCCAAGAAGTTGATTGGTCCATTGCAGTGATTTGCCCATAACCTCGTGGGAAAAACAATTGCGCCCGCCGTACTGTCCTAGAGCAACATTGGCACCCCGACAGATACTCACTTCATGATAGCCTACCACTGCTTGACTCAAAGTTAGCAAAAAGACGGCACTCACAAATACAAGCAATGCAGTCAAGTTTATAGTCCCAATTGAGATGTGCACTTTATGGAAGTGTCGTCCAACGTGGTGTTGTCCATACAAGACGACGTTAGTACCGTGAGCTACCTGAATGTTAAGAAATGTTTAGTCTTCTTGCCAAAATCGTTACCGTCATGATAAGGTAAATAAAAAAAATCTAACGAAGGCCCGCTTTCGACTGTCATCTGTAATTAGTAGCTTTAGCCTGTCGAAACCTACATTCAGGCAAATATCGAAGCCTGAGGAGGGGGCCGTTTGGGCTCGTGCCCTCGGGATGGGAAACCTTGGTATACTTTCGGTCCCACAGCAGAGGTTGCTACACTCGTTCAATTTTCAAAACTTAAGTCACGCCCCCCCCCCCACACACACACACAGCCCGAGGTTACTAAATCCTGCATACGCGGACGTACAGGCTGTAGGTAACAAACCCGACATCGTTCCTTTTTACATTGAAAACTTGTCTGTTTTCAAGCCAATGCATGTTCGGACAAGATCTAAACAATCAAGGGCCTCCCTGCCCTCATATCAAAGCTTGTCAGTTGGCTTTTTAAACACATAGTTTTTTCACATGTTCACATTCTTACCATTGGGACTTTGAGCTGAGACAACGTCTATAAGTTACTAGGAAGATAAGGCTCCACATTTGACACTTTAAGGTTAAAGGAATTTTCCATACAGGAATAATATAAGGCAAAACGTTGTCTTATATATATTCCTTTAATGTTCAACATTTCTGTGTAGCCAACACTGGAATTCATTTGCTACAAGAACCAAGAGATCACAGGTTGAGCACACTCCCCTTTAACAAAATGGTATACGCTGCGCCCTCCTAAAGAGTTCGGGACTGATGGAATTTGTCAGTCAATATTTTTGGTGCGGAGGATATCTCTTGAATTAATTTTATGGCTATCATTATTGCACAATTCTGAAGAGGGCAGAGAAAAGGCGCCTAAATGAACCAGTACTGTCCTCCTTCTACAAATACAACGCACCATGAAACGAGGGCAATAGTCACATATTGTTGGCGGATGCTTACGCCTCAGGTTCCCCTAAGAGGCTTAGTCGCAATAAAAGAAGTATTTTGAAGTCATGTGTTAATTGGCTGTTAAAGTTGATTATCTTTTTAAATATTCATTCCAGACTCACTTTCCACACCAAATCCACACATTTTGTTTTGTTATGTGTCACATTCTCGTCTCGAGACATGCATATGACTGTATGATGCATGATATCATATCACAAGGTTAGGGTTAGGTAATTAGTTGAGGTTTTACGCTGTAACACTTAGGGTTAGGGTTAGGGAGGAGACATGAAAAAAGGTTAGGGTTAGAAGTCTCGTGACTTGATACCATGCATGATATCATGTGTGAATTGGGTGTCTTCCACTAGAAATAAGAGTTAACTCTTGTTTCGTTTTGGGAGGATGGGCAAACCCGATCTCAACAAAAACAATAGCTCCGGCCACTAAAGTAGTCGAGGCTTTTGTTTTTTAAGACCTTTCGTATAAGATACTAATTACATGATGGAATCGGTTTCATTTCAAAATGGGAATATATTCATAAAAGTAATACCAGTTGCAACCGTAAGAAAGCCATATGGGGTGGGGGTGATGTGCACTTCCTGGTAATGCAGGCTATCATGCAATAGCATATGGTGACTTGATTAGGAAATATACAATAGGGCATGATAAATAGAACGGAGGTTATAATCAAGGCCAGAAAAGTGGGAACGCAGAAGTATCGATAAAAGCTAGAATGAGGAAGATGAAAAAGTAAAAAATTAAAAAAAAAAAACGAAAAAACTCAGCAGTTACTCTGAACAACAGAATAACCTTAAAACCGCAAAACATGTAAAGAGTCACCACTAAGTCTCCGAGGGGACTTGAACCCACGTACTTAGCATTCGGAGGCCAGCGCCTTAGCGACCGACCAACGAAAATGTTGATCACTACTGGAAATACTTAAAGGGGGAAATGCAGTCACTCCAATCAGAGTTAGTATGCTCCGTCACTCTAGTGCATGAATGACCTATTTTGATCATGTGACAATATTTTTGTTAATGCATTGTGAAATTCAAGGAGAATTTGTCCTTGCTTTACCTATTGTTTGTAAAAGTTATGTTCAAAACCTCTTTAGAGGTGCTGGTACTGCAATAAGAGGAGATTTGCAAGTTTGCTGATTTTTCAAAGCAAATTTTGGGGCGATTGCCTGTTGCTTCTACTGTTTTACTCTGTGACTGACGTACAAAGATATGATATTTTGCCAGAGGATCACAGATGAAAGAGAAATGTGTTTCATTTTTACATTAGTCTGAGATCAGAATTAGTGCGAGTATACTCGAAGAGACCATGAACAACTGCGTGCATTGCGTGTATATAGTTCTTTGGAAGAGATGGTCCGTGATTACAAACATCATACTTCTGAAAGTATGTGCAACATTCGTGTGGTAAACGTAAAAGCCATGAAGCCAACGAAAAGTATTTCAGTGTCCTTTCGTTATATCAATTTATTTTACTTTTCTTGCATTCGTCCGCTGTGTAAAATTGAATTCTGAGTGAGCGTCAGAGGGGCCACGTACCACCGCCACCCTATTGTAGTTGCTGTCGTGGCTCAGCATTGCATTTGTCCGACTCAGTGTCATGCAGAAAACAGGCCACATCTCTATTGACCAGTATCTTTATTGTAATAATACTAAAAAATAATGCAAAACAGAATTTTTTTATTCTTCGAAGAGATCAAATTTTCCCCGACGGGATGGGGCTGTAGCTCTCTGCTTCCCGTATCTTCCTGTATGGTGACACTTCACTATAACTATAACTACATCGGAATGGTGTACACAGTGAATTTGACAAACTTCAGGTTTTTATCTGGCTGATTCGAATGAAATTAAATCGGATATCCGACTGTGAAACTGCTACGTCGTTAAATAACTTTGAAGGACTTCTTAGCATGGTAGGCGCGGCCGGTCTATAAGATTTTCCTTCAATCAGGGGTGTATCCAGGAATTTCCCATAGAGGGGGCTAAAGGTTTGATTGATCGCTGTCCTGAGGGAGAGGTGTCCCCACCCCTTTGGAAGATCTTTGCTTTTGGAAGGTCTGAGATGCAAAGTGGTACTGTATTTGACACATTTTGAAGCATTTCGTTTTTTCTTTTTTTTTTTTGCTGTTGTTTCAACTGTTTTTCATGACGACCAATGGAGGGGCGCGCCTGTTGCGTTCCCTGGATCCGCCACTGTTTAATGGAGTACATCATATCTGTTTTTGATGGTACAACATGTGCTTTCTTTATCCTGTCGCCGTAACTGGTAAGGTTAGTCGCCTCTTTTATAGTCAGTCTCTTATTGAGCTGTCGTGTATATTTCTACCCTGAATATCTCTTTACATTGACACAATTACCTTAAATTTAGTGGGCCTTTTGCCATATTGCCCCGGTTTCATGATTTATCACTTTGTTTTTATCGACGGTGCTCTAATTTCCCTTGCTAATTGTTGTGTTTTAATTTTCTTACTTAGTTTTCACGTTTTATTGGATTTCTTTCTCGCACGTTATTACTGTGAATTGCACATTCTTTTAGTCTTGTTGTATGTTTATGCTGTGGATCCCAAGGAAGATTAGCTGAAGCTAACCGTGTTTACCCTCACAGAATGTTTACTTAAAAATAAAAAATAAAATACCTTTTGACTTTGAACTTCGTTAGGGGAGATAGCTGATAACCCTTAGAAACTTAAGACAAGTATTCCAAAGTTATCAAATAAAGCAAACATTTCGGAACACTTTTTCTGTAGTGATTACTAGTTGCCATTAATTACACCACATTGCACTCGTAATCCAATGATCACATAGTCAAATGTTATAGATGTGTTGGCTTTGAACAGATACATATTTTGCGATGGCGTTGTGCTGATAATCGCAGTGAACTTCGAATCCACCCCACCCCAGCTCTCACAACCCGGAAAGTAACTCAGAGGACTGTTTCTCACTTCCATGTCTCATGTATAGCCTAGGAAGTCTTATTTGAATATGTCCTGTTTACAGTTTATCAAAAGACATCCACCATAGTACACTGCCAAGTTATCGGAGGAAAGGTTATTCTCTGCGTGTAAGGAATACTGGAAAACTTAATGTGATATTGGCAAAAGCAGACATTAATACCATGGAGTTGGATCATTTTCATTTGATTCTGGTTTTACTTGCTCTTCTTTTTACGTTAATTTCTGCCGTCAATTGCTGTTTGGCCTACTTCTCTGGCAATGCAAATAATTGTAAGTTGAATGTTTAATGTATTTTTTGTCAAACAGGCCTACTATGCATTTAAGTTTTCATAGGTATATCAAGGCCTACTTATCTGGCTTTCACCCCACTCAAAAACAAACTACTGAACAGTGTATGTGTCTGCCCTCGATGCAGCAGGGCGACTTCCGATGGCATGAGAAGCTATGATATAAAACCTGAAGTCTGAGGGTTGAGAGATCAGGGGTGGCGCCGTAATTTGCTAGACAGGGGGGCAAAGCTCCGTGACGGAGGCAACAACCGAAACTCCGACAATTTGACAAGGGCGACGAGTAGCTGAAGGATGTCAAAAGCAAAATCGTAGGTTTCTTTTGAGGAAAATTTTGGACTTCTGTTAAAGGGACCATTTGAAATTTGTGAATTTTGTGAGGGAAACTTGAAAATTTGGGGGTTTATTAAAGAATTTGCCCTAATTTAGAGCAAAATTAAATAAATAGTAGGCCCACATCAGGGACTTCATATTTTATCGTGCACATTAGGGTTCCCCGACGGGAGAGAAAATTCCAAGTTCCCAACGGGGTGCAGTTTTCCCGACTGGGGCCATTTCCTCCCCTGTCTCCACTTTTGGCCACTCCTGTGAGAGATTGATGACAGTTGAAGTGACAGTGTCTCTTCAGGATTGTCATTTTCGGGGGTTTCCCAGAGCCCCCTTACAATTAAGGTGGATTCGCCTTATCAATTTTCAGTTGAGGAGTGTTTTAAGAGTATATTAAAGGCAGCGATAACCTAGTACGTCCTCACTACAGTGACTTCTTTCCCGTCGTCTTTGTCAATTCCTGAACGTTATCATTATTTTACTGCTTCATAGCGCGTGCAAATTTGGAAGTATGAAGACCTGTTCATCCTTCCACATTTCCACCCGTTATAAAGCTGTAAAATCCATGTATGGTCACCCCTATCTCAGCCACGCTAATCACGGACATGGCTCAGAGTTGAATAGTGTTCAACATTCATATATGCTTTATAGTGCTATACTAAAGTATGAACGGGCCTTGTTCGTAAATATTACGACAAAGTCAAATATGAGTAAACGTGGATATGATGAATTTACTGCATGCATGAGTGGGATGAGTGGGCATGAGTGACAGGCATTCTGGGGCAGGAGCTGGGAAGTGTGTGTGTGTGTGTTTGGGGTCTGCAGTCCCAGAAATTTGGCTATTTCGGGCAAAATATATACTATTTTCGAGTAACATGCGTTCAGATTTGGGCAAGAGTGGTGCACCCCCTCAACTGGATATAGACCCGTTGGCTTAAGGCCCAACAAATCTAGCACCAAGGATACTATGCTTTGTTGTTTCAGCGTGGTTCAATCACAACAGACAAGACATTGCAAATGATCCCCAGTACGATACAGAAATCACTCCAGCGGATTGGGTCCATGGAATATGGGCCCTGATCTTTTTATGGCTGGTCTTGTGGCTTGCATGGTATTTACTTACTATCTGCCAACGACGGAAAGACCGTCCCCATGAGCCCGTGTCAGACATTTTACTAGCAGGATACAACCTCTCTCTCAGCCTCCTCAATGTCAGCTATTTCGCCTACGATCGGAAGAACT
The DNA here is from genome assembly GCA_009936505.3 of Holothuria glaberrima. Taxonomy (NCBI): domain Eukaryota; kingdom Metazoa; phylum Echinodermata; class Holothuroidea; order Aspidochirotida; family Holothuriidae; genus Holothuria; species Holothuria glaberrima. The sequence continues at coordinate 9,066 of WURT03044376.1, forward strand.
TCGTCGGAAATCTTATGGCGCTGTTACTTACAAGTGTCATAATCATCATATGCCTAACCGTCCATATAAGAAATGCGTTACAGCTTAGGAGGGAATTCTTTCAAACATTCAGGTAATTATATGCCAGATCCGTTCATAATAAAAACGTTTATGAATCTGATTAACTTTTCCCCGTTGTGAAAGATAGGAGAAATGAGTGAAACAGTGACATTTAATAAGCGAGTTTCGATAATTTATATGCCGCATGGAATTGTGGTACGCACGCGGGATACACCGACCGAGCTCGGCACATATTATACTGCGTTCCTAAAATACAAATTGTTACGGTACATCAAAGAGGTAGTTTATAGGTAATAGGAAGCACAAAATCACACGTAGGAAACCTCCTGATATTTTTCATGGGTTAAAAAAGGCATGATTCCACAATTTTGGAAATGAAGCCACATTTTAGAACAAGTTTTGTGCGGTACTGGGGGTGTGATGTTTATCCCAACGCTTTTGAGAATGTGCGCAAGTGCAGTCAAATTTTCGAACTCGCTCATTGATTCTGTCAATAGTTCAAGTTGAATAAACGGGAACGGCTTCCTCCAGCCTATACACTCTTCCTTGTTTCCCTTTCTTACGTATGCAGAGAACCTTGAACTATCCGTTCATGTAAAGGTGTGAAAGTCACATTAGTCTGTCTCGAAATAAATTTGAATTGAGTTTAGTAAATCAATTAATGTTTTATTGTTTTCACCCTTGTGCTTCAGAACAAACTTTATTTGGGACCACGTTCTTGCTCAAAATGGTCTTACTCTCTTTGCAACGTGGACCGGTCTGGAAGCTCTGCCAAGTCTTGCCGTGATACTAATCTCTCAAAGTGATTTTAATCAAAACTTCGCTTGTGGACTGAGTCTTGCAGTATTTGCCTTAATGGGATGCATTATGATTATGACGGAATACGGCAGATATGCAGAACATCTCAACTATATCTTCACTCATTGGTGTGCCATTATTTGGGGCCTGTCTGGGAGCGTAGCTGGGAACTCGGACCACACCAATTCTGGAATTTTCATCACTCTCTGCGTGTTTCTGGGGCTTTCTGTTTTATTGTTCATAATGAAAGTAATACGAGTTACACAACGCTACACCAACATTCGAGTGCCAGCCAGGCAGGCAACAGTTGCCCATAAATTCCCATCTGTACAAACCATGCGTGGAAACGACAGGAACGTTAAACTAAGATCAGAATTACACAAAACATTCTCTCAAGTAATCGATGATGATTACATATTGTACTAAATATAAGTAATCCCTGGGGCGTAGCCATAGACAGGTGGATGTCCCCCAAAATTCAATGGGGAGGGGGCTAAAAGTTTTGCAAGCTGATTTGCGAGGCACAAAAGCGGTGTTTCATTATTTCCAAAGAACGTTTAGGGACGTAGATGCCTTCTGTGATCTTTTGAGGTATTTCAAATTTTCAATCTTTCCTATGAGGACTGCTGAGTGTTCAGTTAAAAAAAATACGTTTACGAATACCGCACATGGTATTCTCCTTCTTGTGATGGTTAGGACATCACATATTTTCATATGGAACTTGTATTCTGTAACCGTCCTTGGTAATAGCATTGCAACAATGCTTTATTTACAACACTCAATTGTTTAACAGTTCATCTGTGATGAAAATTGTTTGAATAATTGCAGGGTATACGAATGAGCTATAAGTTCATGTGCAGAAGTAAAAACGCTTTAAATAGTACTATAACGCACGTCAAGACAAGCTGGTAGTAGCGGAGAACGGGAATTCGGTCAGAAGGGGGCGAGAACGACCTGTAGGGGCGCTTTGAAGTAGGAAGATACCCTCTGCCTCAATAAGGTAAAAACCTGAAAGGGCGCCGACAGGCGAGTGGAGTCCTTCGGCGAGGGGAGAGGCCAACGACCCTCTGATGATATGAACGCTCCGCCACTGCGCGCTTGGTGATTCAGGCCTATCTGCGTGACTTGCTTGGTCAGGGTGATCTTTCATCTAGATTCAAGTCCGCAGCCAAAGGTGGAGGCTAGGGTGAAATAGGAGCCTTATAAAAAGTTTCGCCCTCTAAAAAATAAAAAGTTGCCTTTGCCTTAGTGCATTTCAGTTTATTTCTCTCTCACTCTCCCTTCCCCTTGAAATATTCCGCTCCCGCTCCCACTCTCTGACAGCTATCTCGTCCCTTCAGTACCTTGACTCGTAACAGGCCTAAAAATTTGTACTATAACATCCAATTGCGTTGACAACGTGAAATCTGTTCCTAACGTAAGTACTGTGTATAATACAACATGAACTTGGGGGTTCACTGTTTAGTTTAAATGTGAGAGTAAAGTTTCCAAAGAGATAAGTATTATTTTCCTAGGGAAAATGTGCCCTCCCGGAGGACGCAATGAGCGTAACCTATACAATTTCTACCATTTTGCTTTATTTCACATAAAAATTCTATTGTCTTATGAATCAGTTCTATGGTTGTTGCAATACCTATAACTACAGCACGATTGTAAGTCAAAATTACACTTTCAGTGAACAATAATACATTACGTAAGCTGCCATAACTCTCGACCAGTCAGCAGAATGTTGTGCAACAAATAAAGATTAATTCAAAGCTGTTCATCATCTCGTTATATATACATTCTGTTAGTCAATCTTTTCATATCGTGTAAGCAGAGGGCTGTCACTCTAAAGATAGATTGGCAGATTGGCAGATTGGCAGCTCCCTGGTGTAAGGACATACACAAGCCAACAGAGCAAGCAGTGGCGTAACTACAACGTTGCAGCCGGTTCTGCGGCATCACAGCCCATCGCTAGGGGGGAAAGTCTCCATCTTTTGAAGCTACCGTCTTCGACAAAAGTACATGGGACAAACCCTGCTCCCCGTATTAATATTGAAGTTTCAGAGTACGTTGAGCTACCACAACACGATACAGATTTCAATCACGATTGTTTTGTCTCACCACTTTTTTTTTTCTTCCTTTCTTTTGAAGATTGTAGACCGGTAGAGTGAACAGTGTTGATGTTAGAAGTTACGGAACAAAACAAGGTCAAATTGAAGAGAGTAACATTAAGTCCTACGTTTCCCCTTCAAAGTGAGTTTACCGAAGGGGTTTTGTCTAATATAATTTTTCGAAAGTGTTATGTCAAAAACGAGATCTCACAGTAAACGATGTGCATATACATCTATATAGGAGATGTCATTTTTTGGTAATATAACCAACATTTCGACAGAAATTTGTACTCTTGGCTACAACCGATGAGATAGTGCTACACATTTTCTGTTGATAGGATAGATGTCCTCTAACAATAAAACTCTGTATATCCTGGCTACGGGACTGATGAAGGCCCCTTTCCGTTTCTCTTATAGGGTCCGTTCGAGAAACATGAACGACCCCTCCTTGTTTTACACCTTTGCGAGAAAGAAACAGAAAAGTAGTCGGTGCCAATTTTTTTTTCATTCTGTAAGAAGAGGGATGTTGGGTGGTTTTGGGCAGAGTCAGGTTGTGTCAGGCAGTACGTAGTCCTTGTTAGGGCTATTCGACCTTTTGTTGCACATAACACGCAATGTAATCTAGATTATTCCAGTTTTCCATTCTCTATCTGCACTCCCTCTACTCTACCCGTTCTCTGACATGCGTCCCCCTCTCATCTGCGTCCCCTCTCATCTGTCAACAGTAGCGTATGAAAGAGAACAATTGTAAGAATAACCTGGTGTAACCCCCTTTAGAATTTGCGGGTGAGCAGACCCAACAGGGTATAGGCAGCACGGGGTGCCAATCAGTCCTATTTTGATATATCGTGTTACAAGCTTTTAGTTCTTTGAGTTCTGGTGACCTCAAGTGACATTTGACCTCCACCAAAAACAATAGGGACCTTCCTCACAATATGACAAACCTTTATCACAAGTATGATAAGTGTTATGGCCGAGTGGATAGATGCGATGGCATTTAAAGTTATGAAGCTTGGCAAACGGGAGGTTCGGGTTTCCATCCCCGTCAAAGCAAGGTGGATTTGTTTCCCATCTGAACTGGCTTTTCAAAAGGAACCATATTTGATCTAAATTGTTGAGTTGGTTAGCCACCCGACGTGAAGTTGTCAGTCATAAGCCATATAGACTTCTCCCACATTTGTGGTTGCTTAGCGTCGTAAAACAACCGTCCTTCAAGGAATGAATTACATAATAATTACTACTTTATTATTTTAAGTAACAGAAGACAAAAACGGAAAACAGAAACTGAAAAATAAGTGTCTTGACTAGGATCGGAACCAGCCGTCAACTTGAAACGAGATACTCGACACTTTCTACTATACCATTAACTTACACATTGATTATGACTATGTCTAATAATTTCATAGTCACATCATCCGTTCAAATGTGTCTATCGCACGGACTTAAGTACATGGACACAGGATCACGTGACCAATACGGTCGCCACCGTTCGAACAACTACAATTTGCCCAATTTGACGATGAATCTGAGACATTTGGGACAAAGTACAAACATCAATGGACGAACAGTGTCACAATCCTTCATTCTTTTTGCTAAGTATGACCTGAGCTTGTATTCTTTCTAAAATATTACAGGTTTATCACAAAATCTCTCAATACTTTGCCACTTGAGCAAGTCCAAACTTTTACACACAAGAGCAAGCAGGCGGCCATTTTGGTACGCCTTTTTTCCACGGACGGTGGCGCCAACTTACGCATAGGACGTTAGCACCTGCGGCCGTTCATTAGTGTTAGCCTAGCCTATATGCTATGTCCATATATATATATATATATATATATATATATATATATATAAGAAGTCCGTGGTCTATCGTTAGGTCATTGACTTAAGAGTGAGTAATTTATGTTCCAGAATTATGCTTGTTATTTTAAGGTTTTCGGGTTTTGACCTCTAGTAACCTCAAAAGAGCTCTGACCTCCACCGAAGAGAATCGGGGTTCTTCCTTTCAACATAATAAATCTATATATCAAGTATGAAAAGTGTCCATTATTGCCATCTTGCGATATCGCGTTTACAAGAAATTTTTACTAGTTCCATTTTTCACCTCCGGTGACCCCAGATAACCTTTCACCTCTACTAACTAGAATGCAAAAATGCACTGAGATTTCGATGATGTATATTTTATTTCAAATAATGTCATGTTGTCTTATTTCTTTCAGTCACTGTTCAAATGCTATCTTATTGTGTTTTTTCAGCATTGAGCTGAATGTGTATCAATCAGCAACATTCATATCCGACAACATTATAGTTGTGTGTACATATTGACCCCCGGTGACCTCAAAAACGATAGGGTTCTTCCTCTTAATATGGGGCATCTGTAACCAAGTTGTTTGAGGACTGTCAGAGTTGTCCTTCTTGAGATGTGTTAACGAGTAAAGTGTCAGAAACAATTACACACATACACACACGCGAGATCTCATGAATGCATTGCAATGGAGTTAGCTAGTTAGATGAGGTTTAACGGCCCAGTTTCCAACCAATTGGTTCAAGTCGAGCCGGCCACGGCCTTTTTT
>WURT03044387.1:9612-33525 GCA_009936505.3 Holothuria glaberrima
AGATAAAATATTTGATGGAAGCTCTGTCACAGAGGCTGTCTTAAGTGAACACACTTTGCAAATGATAGCATTCATTTTGCTACTGTTTTCAGGCGCCGCACTTCAGGTGGAAAAAGGTCCATGAATTTTGACAACCCAGTGTACCGTAAGGTGACAGAAGACCAGATGTTTCTGAGTGGGGGTGGTACAACCTATGAACATAACCCTGGAAAAGGATCCTCCTTTCAACCAGTAAGTATTAAATGTTACCAATTTCAGTAGAGAAATGAAAAGAAGTAAGAGAAAAATGGAGAAAATACAAAAAAAAAAGAGAAAACAATTGGTGAGGGCTGTGGGAAAAATGTGATAGAATATTTTGTCAGACAAGTGTAACTTAATAAGTGTTGCCAGTAAGAGTAAATTAACATGGAGATAGCTAACATTTCATTGAAATACATTTTTGACCTTTCAGATGATAACAACAGATGACGTTGTCATCTAAGCAAGGCTGAGAGGTGAAGGAAAGCGCGGGGAGTTGCCTGGTCTTCGTATGCAGTGATGTACATGGCCAGGTAGTGCAAGCCCAGGGGAACTCTGAAGAAGTTTGGACAATGGAGGCTGTGCAACATGAAGCTCCAATTATTTGAGTAATAGAAAACACCAACGAGTTAGGAGTGACTGGGCAGCATTCTGTTCATCTGATGCTAGTGGTTCCTCAAAGCCAAGTTTTGGTTTTATCGCTTGAGTGGTAGAGACGTGCCATATGGTATGCCATGAGGAACGATAAGAAGGAAGTGAGTGGTGATAGGTTAGACAAGCCGAAGGTGTGTACAAAGGAGTGAAGATGCCGAACACTTACCAGGCAAAAAGATTGTTTTCCGTGGAATGCCATCAGGCTGTTGCTGAATTCAGAAAGAAGTTAAATGTTATCTTCTTAATTTAATCCTTAGTTGGGTAGAGGTCCAAGTGACCTTAGTAATTTATTTTAAAGTTAGTGTTAGTATGTGGGTATAGTGATGTTAAAGAATTAAAATTGGTATAAGTGGTAGGTACAGGGGTGCTTAAAACTTTGATGAAAGTTAGAAATAATCAAGAGAAAGTTTGCTGTTATTCTGGGCAACTGCTTCAAGAGAAACATTAAATAATTTGTACTGTAAAAACATCGAAGAAATCCAAAACAGAAGTATGAACTCTTCCCTTGGTGCAAAAGAAGGAAATTACTTTTGCTTTATTCATAATATTTATGAAAGGTTTTTTTTTGCATATGTTCTTTCTGATGTTAATTGATGTAAATAAATGTAAAAATGTAAGATATGAACCACCTGTATAAAAAGATAGATTATAAGTTATGTAATAACTATTATTTCGAAGTTTTCACTTTTTTTTTTGTTTAGATTATATTTTGTATGTTCCTTGTATGTTCTGTTATCCAGAGATATTATGAAGTTCTTTTTCTATGTCAGGTGAAAGTACATCTGTTCGATTTGGTTAGGCTTACCCTCAGCCTCTCACCTTTTAACATTTTGTTGGGCAAATGTTTGATTGTCAATAAACGCCCAGAAAATTAATTTGCAACATGTAAGGTTTTCACCAGAGCCGAAAGGGTGCAGAAAATGAATGGAGATGGGGAAGAACTTAGTTTAGAAAGTCTTTAGAAAGTTTTTGTAGTAGTTAAAGTTTTTGATTCAAAATGCAATACTGAAGGTGCCATTATATCAATACTTTTCAGTTGTCCATAAGAAAGGGAGTTTGTGGTAATTTGTTGTCACTGTTTGAGCAATGCATTTGTGCTAGTAGCTGAGTAAATGAGCACATTTGTGACCAAATTATGCTCAATGGATTTGGTAAGGTTTTCGCTTAAAAAGAGTGCAGGTTGCCTTGGTCTATGTAGCAGATAGCTATTCCTGGACTACATGTATCAGGTATTCTGTAACTTATTTACTTACATACACTGCTCGCTAAATTATGCTTTCAGCAGAGGAAGTAGCTATTTGATGCATCTTTTTGGGTAATATACAGCATATGATACAGCTTCATCCATTGTCATTGCTCAGTTAAACATGTGTGGGAGTAAAGAAACCTACACACAGGACATACTTTTATTTAAGATGATGATGCATGTAGTTAAAATACTGCAACCAAAAATTAGTTGTTCTTTGCATTTAGAGCTAACTAAAGCTATCAGAAAAGAAAGCAAGTTGTATTCAGGCTAAGGTTGTACAGTGGACTATGCATTTCTGACAGTCTTGAAGGATAATAATTCTGAGAGCTGTCAGCATCAGGATTTGTATTTTATTTGTCGTCCTTCTGTGGAGCTGTGTATCATTGTCTTTCAGTGGAAATACTTTAAGTGCTTCCTAAATCATTCTTGAGCATCATAGACAAATGCAGTTGTAAATATTTATAAGTGCTTCGTACCAACGATTCAATGAAAGATGAGTATGTATGATGCTCTGGGTTATATATTGAAAGAGCGGATAAAATACAACCAGGAAGCTCGCCGCCTTTTAATAAAGCTTTATCTGGTTGTACTTGTCCGAGGATGTCTGTGACGTAGCTGGCACTTCAAGAGTCATTATATTCTAGGCTGTTAATATGTATGTTATCATATATGTCTACATAGTATCCAAACACATGATGGCGAGTTTCATTGTGTAGAAACTTGCCGTCTCAAAGTAGTTGTAGATTTGTTATTTTTGAAAGGTAGCCCATAGTTACACGTTTATGAATATGAGGGGTGGTCTGCCTCCCTTGGTGATATGGGATTGAAAAAATGTTGTTGAAGAAGAGGAGTGGTCCACATTAAACAGCTTGGATATTAGTAACTCATGACCTTCAGTGAATTTAAATAACGAGGGCAGGATTACCAAAGTATGGCAAGAGAGCCACACCATTTGAGATGGTGTTTGATAAGGGAGGATGTGTTTGTTGTGTGCATCCTATAAACTGGAAGGATGAGTAGATACCATCATTGGAGAAGCATGCGTGGTACTACCACGAATTCTACCTCCGTGCATAAAGGTATGGAGGGATGAAAATGGTTCATAAAGAAGGATTTTAGAGACGAAGGAATATGACTGTTCAATGTGTGTGGTATGAGTGTTTAGTCTATCTGTGTGTTAATTGTATTGTGTACTAATGTATGTACATACTGTATATTTACATTCATTTTGATACCAAAAAAGAAAAGACGAGGTCTCTGATGCATTAGCAGGAAATGACAAAATAAAAGAAACATTATAGCCTCATGACTGATTATAAAGGAGCAGAGCAACTCATACCAGCGTTTTATACGTGTTCATGTTATTTGTATAACTGACTAATGAATTTGACAAATTGCCAAAGTTGTTAGTTTTAATTAAAATGATCACAACTGACAGATCAATGAAATTACAATACAAAACGTCAGAAAAATTAAAATTTATTGTGAAATTTTCTCTTTGAGACCGATTTCTGTAGTGTAAGAATCTTGAAATAATTTTTAATACTTAAGTCCACATACGTCTCGTGTGAAATTTGGATCGGATGTCTGGAGAGAGGGAATGCCATTCTTAAAAAACGATAAAGGAAAAAAATATTTGCAAGGGTTAAGGTATGTGTTGAGGGTCATGGCCAACTGTGGCCAGACCCTGGGGAATGGCGACAGACTGGTCACAGTAACCCCCACTCGTATATACAGAAACAGCGTCAAGTAATGACTTTGATCTGGGGGACCTTCATCCCAAGTTAAGAGCTTTACCCTTCCCCCTTCAGGTACTCTGCTACGCCAGCCATACAGGCAAATGTTTAGCAGGTCAACAGCCAGAAATGACACAATGTCCGTCTCGCTTTCCAGGGGATAGTAGGAATTCATAGGAAAGAGGAGGGGATCTGCAGGCAGCTCCACTCTTAAAATAATCTGCATTAACCATCATGCCCTCTTATGGAGATGTTAACTCGAACCACAAGAGTGTAAACAGATATGCCATATCTTGAAATAGTCAAACCCTAAAACTGATGCTGCCATCGGCCGAAGAAGACTCGAGAGAAAGTAAGCTTATTAATCACCAAAAGCCCAATTTCTACATGGTGCCCTTATCAAAAAAGGTAACAGCTTCTCAAAGAGTGGGGGTGGGGCTGGCGACGCTGACCTGAACTAATTCAAGGACAAATCAAATGAGCGTCAGTGAATCTAGAAAATATATATGATAGGAACAGGCATTTTCCTACGATTTTTCATCCAGTTGCTTGTCCAACCATTTCGTGTTCTATTACATCGAATCGTCTGTTTTTTAGCCATGGATTCAAATACGTGCCTTTTACTTAGGGTAAAATTCTTGAAGGAGTTTATTTTTGAATTTTATTTAAACATTCAAAAGGGTGAAACTAGGTTTGCTAGAAGAGCCCCCTCCCCTTCCAAGGCCCTTTAAAAATTAACACACATTGAAATAAAGCTAAGATTAGGTGAAGCAAAAGGGTGAAGAAAACAAACACTTAAAAAATCTCAAAATATTAAAAGTCTGGGATAAAGATCACGTAACAGCACTCGTAAAAACATTCAAAAATTGGTTAAAGAAAAATTAAAACACTTAAGAAATAAGACTACGCTCAAAGTAAGATGGAAGCTGAGATAAAAACCAACAGCACAAAACATGACTAAAATGGACATTAAAATAGAAAATGCGAACTAACACCATGAGCTTATGCATTCCATGTCTTCTTCCCAACTTCTGATTCTGTTCAACAACAATCGATTTAACATTGATATGGAATGAAGTATGTGTGGAGGAGGGAAGGGAAGAATGAAATGGATTCTACGCTTTCAAAAGTGGGGACTGAGGGGGCACGTTCACGCCCATCTGCCCATGCCGTTATTATCAATGTTATTATTTTCCTATTCCATGAACCGTTTCAAACGTTACATCAACCGGCATTGCACCATACAGAACCGACTTATTCTTGTAGCAGGGATTACCGTGAATCCCGTGGTCAGGATTTAGTTTCTTTGAACTGACTTTTCTTGGGAATGTCTGATCTCAGAAATGGATGAAGTAACTTTGTGTGTGGGACAGAGAGACGGATACTGTTTAAGCCACCATAACAATTAATAGTGTGAACACTTCGAAGGCCACATCTTGCACGGAAATCAATACAGACCCGATCATGCAAAACGCACCTTTTGTTTACAAACACAGGAAAGTCGCTTGCCTTTAACGTGAAGAATGCCCACATGTAAATCAATGAACTTGCCTACGTAGTAGGCTGTACGGCTTATATCTTGTTCAGTCATATCCCTTGGGAAGCCTGAGCTCAAAGGGGCTGAGAAAATTAAGTCCGCTCCGCAAGGTAGCGTTGAACTAAATGGTTGGGACTACAGAGTTACTTAATTTATTCATTGTTTTCGTTTTTGCCACAAAAGTAAGACACACATTTTCTCTTCAATTTCAGGCCTTGCTAACAAATTCGCGCCTGTAAAAATAATAACAGGAAATGTAAAAACCAAAAATGCAATATATTAAATATGAAATATAAAAACAAAATAAAGTGAATAAAAAATGAAGAAAAATAAAATAAAGAAAAATCGATAAGTGGATAGCCCACACAGCAAAAAATGTAATAAAATGAACAAAAATAAGTTAAATTTGTTTGTTTCAAACCTTTTCAGCTCAAAGGAAACACACCGTACATACAAAGGTTGGGTGTAGTCTTAATATTATGCTAAGCCCCCCCCCCCTTCTGGATCTATCCGACTGCTTGGTGAAGTGGTTAGAGCATCCGACGTGCAGCCCTAAGGCCGGGAGTTCGAATCCTGGCCCGGTCATACCAGGTCATACTAAAGACTTTAAAATGGAACCTACTGCCATTGTGCTTGGTGCTCAGCATAAGCAATGGAGTAGGGAAAACAAGCCAGTGAGGCACAACTGGAGGTCGTGGCCGGCCCGACACCAATTGGTTACAAACTGAGCCGTAAAACCTCATCTAACTCTGGATCTATCATATTTGCACAATGTTTTCGTCAACAATTTAGCTTGACATGGCGCATAATTTGAGCTTTAAGATCCGCTATTTAGCTCCGTTCGTAACTCCAAACCAACGAAAGAAGACCAGTGTGTGTATAAGTGTGTTTATAAGGGTGGACTGGAGCCTGCGATAGACCCGGTATGTGATCATAGCCCCAGTCAAGGAAGACTGGCTCCCTGTCAGGGAGAGTTTCCAGTTTTGTAGGAGAGCCTCAAGGGATACAATGAAGCATGTAATCTCCGACGGAGACAGGTCGCCTCGACGATTATGTTGAGTTTCCTCTCAAACAGGGCAATCCCTCCATACCCCCCCATCACGAAAAAGAAAAGAAAAATCAAATTTCCTTCCAGAAAGAGCAAATTTCCTACGTCCATTTATGAACCCCCAATGTTTCATTTTTTCAAAAAGCCCTCATTTTTAAGTTCCTTCAAAGGAAACACCAAGTAAACAATTAAGTTTCCTTCCATAAATAAATAAAATTTTTAAATTTTGTTCAATGAAAACCGCAATTACCGGTATCAATTTTTTCCACAAGAAATCCCCACTTCCAAATTTTCTTTCAAAAGAAACCTTAATGTTTTATTTTTTCTATAATCGGAAACCATGAAATCAATCTTCAAATTTTCTTCAATAAAAAGTTCGCCGAAACTTTTGCATTGACGGTCCTTCCTGTAATCCGTTCCCTTTCTTCGGATTGCTTTCCCTCTCCCGCCGCACAGCTTGGCACTGTTGTCAGTTTGTAGGGCTCACCTGGTGTATTTATGTGTAGAAAGTATAGGGGTGTAATGCCCAGCCCTTTTCTGACAGCCTCACTGATGCACCGAGTGAAAGATCGGGCACTTGGGAGATAACAGTGGAAAGGTTTTCAATACAAATTTAGAGAAGCAACTTCTGGGTTAAATTTATTATGATGTATATTGCAAAAACCTCGACAAAGAACCATCCCTCACTTAATGCTTATTCGTTTTTCCAACCCGGCCTGATGCGCTTCAGCATTCTCGCCTCTACCGGGTATTCACAAGGAGTATCACCCCGAGATAGGCACACAGCCAACTCCCATTGACTGAAAGATATGTACGTCAGCGCGCCAAACGGTTGACTCGGTAACTGTGGTAGATTGGAATGCGAACTATGTTATCTTCTCTCAAATTGTGGCTGATCCCTTCACAAGAGGGATTTCCAGTTTATGTATCAATGACCACTACAAAACCCTCGTGTCGCTTAAAAGAAATAAGAATTTCATCATGCAACCTCAAAAAGTGTGGTCAAGGCACAAATATAAATAAAAGGCTTTAAGGGCAAATTTTCGGGACAAAGAGGTGAGTGTGTAGTTTTCTTCCTGGAAAATGGGACTCACATATCCGATAACATCTTCGTCATTTCAATCGTAGACAGCCAACATAAATGCGGTCTGCCGATAATTTCAATCTCTATTTCGTTTTGATTTGATCTTACTTTATTTTATTTATTTAGAACGGGGTCACAGCATGACAGACCCATGTAGAAGTCCGAAGGTCAAGATGTTGGTCATGTTAGGCCTTGGTGTCCCTAGGGGTCATGGCCCCTTGGGGAGCAGAACTCCCGGGGCCCTTCGGCTCTCTCCCAAAGAGTGGAGAGGACTTTTTCACAGTGACGTAGCCGGAATTTCTTTATTAGGAGGCAAGGCTTTTGTCAAGGGGGCAACTGAAATTAACATGAATATTTGTCTGCCCGACAACTTTTTTTTTTAACTTTTTAAGCACTTACTGTACTGAAGTGAGGTGCAGCGTGCGGTAGCACGTACAATGAATATACATTGTACATGATTATGGTACATAATTCTTGATACTGCATCCTTGCGGTTTACAGGGTTTAGTTAACAAATTAGACTAGCAGGGCGCCATTATTTCTTATTATTGTTTCAGTCAAGTTTGACCTGCCAACTGACCGACTTCATTTATCGTCAAGCTCGTCATATTTATCAAAGTTTGTATATAATGTAAATGTCGTATCTTCTTCTGTGTGTTTTTTAACACATCGCTTGGAATTATTTGGGGCGGGGGGGGGGCAAGAATTAATGTGTTACAAAATAATTTGGGGGCATTGCCCTCCAGGCCCCGATGGATGCGCCACTGCTTTTAAAAAGTAATTTTTGGCAGAGAAGGATCGGATCCGTAGGCTGAAGGCTTTTTTAATTTAATACGGTATAGCTAAGCCAGAGGCAGTTCATTAACCTCGTACATTTTAATTTGTGATCAGTGGACCGTAGTTGTAAATCGTGGAACAAATGGTTTCTGACCTTAATCAGTGTTCTCCACTAGCCGTTTTGTCCGGGCGCGCAGGACAAATTTTTTCCATTTTCGACCCCCGGACCCCCTCCACTGAGACCCCTCCCCCATGGCCAGGACGGCAATCGATGTCATCTGCCAGATCAGAGAAAAGCGCCCGGACAAAATTTTGACCCGTGGAGAACACTGCTTAATACCAAGACCGACCCATAACCATGAGGGAGGAGGAAGGGGGTCCCCCTTAAGTTATAGAGAACATTTTTTTTCACAAGCGTAACTGTTACAGTAATACTATGAACTTGAATTACGTAATTATGAAAACATATTAAGGATGCTGTGATTATATAGCATGATTAGAAATACGCCTAACGAGTCGTTTGATGATGTAGTGAATTAGAGTTCGGTTTCTCTCGCAGACGGCCTGGGTTCGAATCCCTTCTAAGTCACATTCTTTTCTTTTGTTTATTTTTTGTTTTTAAATTCTTGGTGGGGTCCAAAGGTCATACGAGGTCAGCAGAGGTTAGTTGGGAAAACATCGTAAGAAAAATGATATAATCAAGAAGTATAAATTTGAGGGATAAACCTCAGTGTAACAAAGCACCCTTTCGGCAAGGAATCACTAAGCCTTCGGGCTTCTATTATTTAACTCATCCCTATCTCTTGAAAACGTGAATGCAAGGTTCAATTACTTATTGACCCAAATTTACATAAATGCTCTCCTTGTGACCGAAGTTTTAGGCGCCACGAGTACCTCTTCTCATGGAAAAGACTGGGCCCGACTGGGCCCGTTGGCCGCCATTTCAGAGATTCTGTTATGGAAGAGAAACCTCTATTTCTCATGTCATCGTTCATAAAGCCATTGACTGCTAGACCAGTGAAAAATGTCTCACACCCACTCATCTTTGTGCCTGTTACCGTTGGGCGTACTATTCTTTTGCTAATGCAAATGGGTGGACTTTTGACAATCGGATGTGACTTGTGGTCTTATATTATGATTCTTTACACCTTTTGTTGTCATTCATCCTTTGAACAAGCATTATCCTTTTGTTATCATTCCTCTGTATGCATGGTAACACCCCCTGTTTACATGTAACGGTCTAAACAGAAGCATACTTTCTAAACGAGGGCGCTATCCAATAATTAAACTGGCGTAGCGAAGGAAAGGTTAAAGAACGCAAATTTTCCCGTAAATTGGAACGGGAAAGTGCTACAGCTTTTCAACTCCATCTCTGGAATTACTTGCTGATAATTTAGATAGCGTTCCTTCAATGCACTAATTCGAAACACAGGCTTCAAAATTCAAAATCCGAGTCAAAAGACTAGTACCGGTACATTGGCTGGTGTCTTATAGCCGGCCGGAGAAGTCGAGCACATGGTAATATGATCGGACCAAACAGGAGGGAATTTGTTTCGACGTATTACAAACCATACACCTCTGACTATCTTGTCTGTATTCCAACTGTTTTCTCATGACACATCATTTAGTACAGCAGAGTGCAGATGCATTTCAGAAATAATTAATTTTCTAACACAAAAAAAAAAAACATTAACCGTTCTGACCTAGTAAATCTAATTAAAATAAACTAGAAAAGTGTGAACGAAATTTTGTGTGGAAAAGCGTTACTTACTGAAATGTCACATTTTATCACACCCTTTGTAGGGACAGATGATTTGTTTTCTAGGGGCAGATTATTTGTTTTGGAGTGGCAGATTATTTGTTTTGGGAAAATTTGATTTGTCATGGATTTTGTCGTTTTGGCTGTTTGTCAACCAAACTGAGAAATGTCTGTCTTGGGAGAGGAGGCGGTAATTTTGGGCGTGCCCCAGAATTTCCACTCCCTTGTAGCTAAGGGGCCACATAAGGAACAACTTCTCACAAATTTCTAGAACATTAACCGTAACTGGAGAAAAATGGTGACTCTATAAACTAGGCCATAAAACGGATGTATCACCCGAACCCAAGACATCAATAAACCAACTCTAATAAAGAGGCACATATCACACGATAGGCCTAAGTCCGTACACTTCATAGAAAGTTGTCCATAGCAACAAGTCTACCTTTAAAAAAAAAGGATTCTGTTGTGGTAAGAAAGACGTTATTACATTTTCGACCGCAATGCACTTGAGTAAGTAGGCTACATGCATGTGGCACTACGGTCTCACTCTTTCCCGTTACCAGGCAAAATTCTAAACATGGGAACTACTGTTGAATAATTACTGTTAGAAAATTTGGAGTGATCTTCCGAACGATATTAAACTCTCTAGATCTTATGTAACTTTCAAAGACAAAGTCAAATCTCGTTTGATAGACAATTACTCTGCCTGAGCTCCATGCCAATTTGGACCCCTCCTCCTTTTCCCCTAGTTCCGTCTGGCTTTAGTACGTGTTTAGTGTTTCTGTATTCTTATTCCTTTTTTCTATAAGGTTGCTAGCTACGATAAACATACTACTGCTTTTTCTAGCGTCCTCTTTATAAGTCTACATTTCACCATTGCATCTTGTTTTATAATAACTGAACTGAATTAAGCAAAAGTATTTTGCTTGATCTTGCTTAAATCTTTAGGCAACAGTAACATGTTTTCTTAATAAATTCATAATACTCTCACAATATGAATGAACAGAGGTGTGCGAATGTAGCAAAATTGATGTCCTGTGTATAGGCTCAACCCCTCAGGTTCACGTTACATCGAACTCGTCACAAATTAACATGAAGTAAACGGAAGTTCACTTTTGAAATAAAAAGTAAAAACTAATAAAATTTGCCATTAATGGAGATAATGCTTCCATTGAGTTCCCATTTTATATACAAGTCATGGATATATTTGGCCCAAACCTCAATAGGCTCGCAAACAGGTTGCCTAACGTGAAGTGTCACATTTCCGTCATTCGAAGAAAATTTGTCAACTTTTGAATTCTTTTTATTATGAATGCATAGTTTATAAAAGTGAGTGAGAAGGGAGGTTGTTGTCTAAGGGGGGGGGGGGGGGGGGGGGGGGATTACCCATAGATCTCGTTGCACAGTGAAGGGCACCCAGATACTATACCAGGTGCAGTATATGCCCAACTTTGAACTAAATATAGTCGAAGTCATGAGTTCAACTTCAACGGCCCCGACCACTCTGGTTACGGACAGGGTGGTCGTGCCCAAGAAAGCCAGGGGCCGGCCCCTCCTCCCCAAATTTTAGTTAAACATATAGTTTCCCCAGTATCAAAATAAAGAGATCAGTCATGGAAGTGGACGAAAGTAGCATGTCCTTAATTTTCAATAGGGCTTTCTACTATGCGAGCCCCGTTAGAGCTCCCATCTGGGGAGCATTGCGGCGTTATGCTTCCTCTACTCAAAAAAGTCCCATATCAGGGGCGGAATCAGAAATTTCGAGGGGGTGTGGGGCCCACAATGGGTAATCTCAAGTGCACCGAAAGGCAAAGGGCAAGTTTGCAGGCGTCAGGTCCAGGGGTTTGCGTTATGGCACCTGGAGCGAAGCCGAAATATTACATAATGCAGAATATACTCTGTAATTTCTCTGCGAAGGAAATTCTACATTATTCATGTTTTATAAAAATCACTGAGGACAGGTTACTGTAAAAGTACGTAGTGAGGTGCAGAATGAATGTAAGTTTATTTTAATATTAAGACGCTGGTATTTAAGAGCAAGATCCTCATTAGTTTCCAGAAATGGTTTGACCACAATGAGTGTTTTATTTTCGTTACAAGGGTATGGGCCGTGAACGGGGACAATTGCTCGCGAATTGCGAAGGGAATTTTTCCACTCAAGACATCATTTTTTCATTGTAAAATTTGCATTCAGGCAGTAAATTTGAGGCACGTCCATGCTCCCACTAAAATGGTTTTGTTAGGAAGATATTTCTGTATGGGGAAGCATCACAGAAGATGTAAGCCCACCCCAGATACACCCAGAAAGTTGGTTTAAAGTGTGCATATGCGTATCCGCAATCACGTGCGAGGATTCTTCTATTGTCACCTAGGGGGTCTAAGGGGAGAGGGATTTCCCTCTTCTTTGAGAATTTTTTTCATTTAAGATGACTAAGGTGCAAGCTTGTGCTATATTTGGCAAAGTTTCAAACTAATCATATAGGGAAAAATTCGCATAATTTAGAGAAATATTCTTCATTTTTGGTTGGGCAGCTGGGTGTAAGGGAAGGGTGTGTCGTCTAAATAGAGGGAATGACAACTCCCACTTCCTTGAGAATGTTTTGTATATTAAAGATAGAAGTAAAATAGAAAAAAATGAGTTGAACTGACATAATGCTCAGAACTTTTCATTATTTAGTGTTATTTTGGCCGTGTCATGGCACTGTATTACTGCCTTAGTCGTGGTCATAACTTTTAGAGGGCAAACCGGGACGAATGTACGAGAAGGGGGTCAAAATTTTCAAGTTGCATTAGAATGTCAATTCTATGCAAAGTTGTATGCAGACTCTACACTGAGACACTACTATCGATTTTCCCCAGAATGTATCCGCCAATTAGAATGCAAGCCTTCTGCCTGGTACTTCGTTTAAGTTTTCATATTTCATAATATTATCTCCCGAAAAGATGAGGAAAGGGAAAGAAATCCGATCCTTCCTACGCATTCTTACAATGCTGTGCTACGTTGTAATCTATAAACACGAACAAGTGGCTTCATTACATCATTGCGTTACTACCTCGAAACTCCATAATTAAAGAACCCTAACCGATGAATAATGCAAACATGTTTGAGTAGTCGGGTGGATATAGGGTTGACCGTATTAGTAATCATAAGTAGGCCTACAGCAATGAGTGCGAGGAACGCCCTAAAATTTTGACAGATTGCGAAGGATTTGAGAAAAAATTGATAGTCTGGAGACGATTTGTGATAGAAAAATATTACAGTTACTCCCGTGGGCGGCGATGCCGGGGGACATGTCCCCCAATATTTGAGAAATCGCCTATTGGCTTTGATTTTTCACACAGTTAATTATTTGAAAATAAGGTTGTGTCCCCCTCCAGTATTGAGAACAAATCGCTGCCATTGGCAACTTACTCCATCATTATGTCGCAAACACACCTCATCCTACCCCTACCCCTGCAGAAATCTATAGTATAAACGCTTTTTAGGTTCATCAAAAAAACAACTGGAAATCGAGTGGGACACGCCCCAAACCGGCACTACTGCTTTAGGACAGCAAACTAGCGTGTCCCCTTTCCAGCTTTGAGGCCTTGATCATTCCCAGGAGGCGGTCATGGGGGAAATTTGGCAACTCAATCCAACTGCATGGCACAAATTTGTTTTTTATTAACACAAATTGTTTACAGCAGTTCAATGCAGCAGTTCCCCACCGCATACAATACGGTATATCATTATGGTCACGGCTATCTGGCTATACATATGTAGACGAGCAACACTGCTCAGTCATTCACCTGTTTTCGAATATGTAGCCTTCCTCTCGTCGTCAACATAAACCACTTTAACCTGTTAATGGATCTATTAAGAGTGATGATTTCAATTAAGCTAGAAGCTCCACCCAACACTTGCTGAAAGATTTATTTTTAAAAAGTTCTTAGTCAATTTTGTTTATTGCTCTTCCCTTTCTTTCTCTTCCAGAAGGGAGGGGGAACCCGGGTCCCCATAGAACCCACTAAATCTGCCCCTATCCGATATCACGCCCCATTTGTGCACGAAGAGCCTGGTTATGGACCTTTCTTCAAAGCCGAGAACCCTGAAGGTAACCTTGTAGGGCACTAACAGAACATTTGTCTGTGTGTATGTCTCTCCTCGCTCTGACATTTAGTGACGTCACCAGAATTTTAAAAGTGTGTTTAGGGGGAGAGAGGCAGGGTGGCAGGAGGACAAGCAAAATTTAAGTGAGGCAAAGTGTTGTTCGAGGGTACTGCTCCTGTTAATTTTATACCTTAAATACCTTTCTACAGGAGCGGGCTGGGCGTGGGTAGTGGAGGGGGGCATGCCTGGGGGATCCACTATTCTCCTCCTGACTGAAGGGCGCCCTTAATCGTTGAAGGCTCTGTATATCGATGTTTGTCTAGTTCATCAACGGTATGAGCTTTTTGACGAGGTTTACATATGCATTTATTACAGAAACTTGCGATCAAGCTAGTTATCCTATGAAACGTCTGATATACCCTATTTTGGTGTTCCATATTCTAGGATCTAATGTAACTTCCTGTCTCGCAAAGTATAGTAGTTGGTTTTTCGATAAAATTGCTTCCCCGTTCTTGTATAACTTGAATACGTGCCAATATGACTATTAGGAGTGGCACAACCGCTTTTCTTTTTATCGAAATACGCATGAATGCCTGGCAGCATTGTTTATGACTCAATGGGGCTATGCAAGGAATATCAGTCCTAAATGGTATAGTTGCACCATGGAGCTACTACTTCATAGTAGCTCCATGGTTGCACGCACGAAGGTCAGTAAACGGTCCTACAATCAACTGCTTCGCCCGGTTAATGTGAATTAAAAGTAGGAATTCACGTCTCTTGGTCACTTACAAACTTCTGACGTAAACTCATCATCGTTATCTTTTGCACATTTAAGCACAGAAAGGTTTCCACATAGATGACACTGGTTCTAATCAGGAGCCATTCCATACTTGTAAGTGTTGGGGGAGAAGGGGGGAGGGTAGATAACTTACCTACATGTTGAAATAATGCAACGAAACTGAAATCAATGGGAGGGCACATAGGGCTCATCCGATGATGTAGAGGGGTACCATCAGGTGCGTATACACATGAATTTGCGGGGGGGGGGGTGAACTATTTTGGGACCAACTACGTTTCTTAGAGACCGACTCCCATTGACATAGTTGTACGATCCGAATTTCCTAGATAATTACAATTTACAGGACGGTAGTAATCAGTGACGTACGCAGGATTTCTCTCAAAGGAGGGCCATACAGTATGTTGTGTGATCGCCGGCCTGGGGGAGGGGTTTTAGGGGAGGAGTGTCGCCCTCCCCTTTGAAAAGTTTTGAAAAACTGGGTTTCCTTACATGCAATCTGGTGCCACATATGCTACCTTTTGAAGTAAAATTTGTGTTACAAAATTTTCGCCATGCCCCCCCTGCGTACGCCACCGGTAGTAATAATCATAGGCATACGGGACTCTTCCAATTTGGGGCAGGAATTTTTTTGCCCCTATCTCAAAAAGTTGCCCAAAATTCGTTGCAGTTCAGGTGCATAAAATAGACCACTAAACCATGTTGCACATGTGTCGGGCATTCGATCAACGATTCGGGAATTCGTAGAAAATTCGGGCAATCTTTTCACTTTTACTTCATCTCTGCCGGAATTTCAATTTGAGTAAGGTATCAATTGTTGTTCATGTCTGGTCTACTGTTACAAAGGCTTACTGAACTGAATTTGAGACCGACTTTTTGGTGCTCAAAGACCGATTTTTGATTTTCACAGGTGGGGGTGCCACCCCCCACACACCCCGCATTTACGCCCCTGGGGTACCATGCGTGGCACGCAAGGGGACCGTCATATTTGGTGATTACTAAGGGGACGATGTTACAGGCCTATGCAGTGGCATAGGAACGGGGGGGGCAGCAATATTTTTTGTGGGGGCGAAAAAGGCACTTTGGCCCCCGAATCGCGATAGTGTTCAATACACATAAAATAGATATGTACTTTAATAAAGTAGGCCTTGCAGTCGTCTGCTTATCTGATGTCATGAAAACACAATCGTGCCCCCATCATACTCTAATACAATAATATGATTATTTTACAAGAAAAAGTCACCAATAACACATCTATCAAGGTCAAAACTGATGTTTTAAAAAGTCAGTATTTCAACTTTCAAGGAAATATCCCCAAAACGGTCAATTTCGGGAATTCACATTGAGTTCGGGATATTATTTTGGAAATCAGAAATTTTCGAGAAATAACTGGCAGGAAACTTAATAAACCCTAATATAAGATTAGTTAAAATTGTAAGTTTCATTAAAGTCTTAAGGACTTAAGCAAAGAAATGTTCCATAAATGAGACATCATTCTTCGCCGTTGTCAGATCCAGTGGCGTAACTCCTATGGGCTCGGACCGTGCTGAGCCGGGGCCCCGACCAAGAGGGGGCCCTCACTACACTGATGCAGAGAAAAAACAGGCTTAGTAAATTCAAGGTCTAAGAAATTGGGATTGTACCCGCAATATTCCTTGCGTCAGGAATGGAAATGAGCACTTAGTTCTTTGGACATATCAGCAATCAAAGTATCAAAATTTTCGCGCTCTCCGCGCCCATGCAGCCTCACCGCATGGCCGTGTTTCAATACCGTCTCGAACATGTTTGCATTATTCAAAGATGAGGGTTCTATACAATACGTCAATTGTTCCTTGCATTGGAGTCATTATGGAGGAGCAGGGCATTGCAAGAATACAAAGTAGTGGAATTCAGGGGAAGAATCGCGTTTTAATTGGCTGATGCATTTTGTTAGGAATGTTTCAGTACAAAGTCTGCCCGCAAATTTTGTTATGGGTACAATCTCCAATGCAAAATTAGGGCGCGCTTCGCGCGCATTCATCACGTTACACACTCCATATCTTATAACTATTATTGGGGCAAAATACACTATTGTAACCAAAACACTCTTCCGAAAAAATGTGCAACTCCAACCTCTTCAGGGACCCAGCATTAGTAAAGAATCTTATAGCAATGTTATGACATGAGTAGCACAAACGGTATTATAACATTTGCAGTATTCATTAGTCGTTACACATTTTTTATAACGAGTGCTATGCCACAGCCAAAATATCACTAAATAATGATAATATCTATGCATGTAATTAACTGAAAGACGTGCCTATGATACCTGCATTTTGCATCTAAGCCAATTTTCAAGGGGAGAAATTGTTGACTTAGCCACCACACCTTTCCTTTAAAGTCAACCAAAAGTAATGAGAATTCACTTAATTGTGAAAGTTTTCTAATGTATGATCAGTTTGGAGATGTGTGAAACATAGCACCATTTTGTATCTAAGCCATCTTAAACTTACAAAAATTTCTCAAAAATGCAATATACACCGACCTTCTGGTCAAATGTATGTAGGTTGGGCTTAAAGCACCATCTTCTATAGTGCCCCTAGTCGCCAACCTCTGGCGGCGCCACTAAATCTCCTGATAGGGGGGCCCTTTAGGTCCAGGAGCCGGGGCCCCAGGCTCGTCGTTACGCCGCTGGTCAGATCTGGGTTGCTGTTTTCTTTTTCTTTGAATATTTATATTTTTTGTTGCTCAAATTAAAATTGAAAAATCAAATTGATCAGATATGATGTTTTGGTGTGGGAAGGGGGTAAAGGTTGAGAAGTCGCGTCTGGTCTGCCCCGCCCATCATATCAAACATCCTACGCCGCTGGGCCTACGTCATAGCCAGTTCAATGAAATCAAATCAGCTATTGACTAGATAGTGAGTAGTATGCAACACAAGTGTGTGACGGAAAAACCTAGAAATACAAGCTAACACGTTCCCTAATAAAAAAAATACAAATGATAATTGTAGTATTGTATTTATAATGCTGCGGAAATAGTTTCATAGGCTTTAAAAACATGATTTATGAATGAAGGCAGTGGCGTAGCCATGTGGGCCGGAGGTGGTGGAGGCAACGCCCCCGAATTAGTTTGTAACACATTCTTGCCACCCAATAATTTCAAGCGATTTGTTAAAAAGAAAACAGGAAGTGTTTTCTTTGACAGAAAAAAATGCATTTACATTATACACAAACTTTAAAAAATTTCTTTGATCAACTTGACAATTAATAATTCGGCCAATTGGCAGGTACGAACTTAAATGAAAACAATAATACGAAATGATGGCGCCCTGGTTTAATTGGTCAATGCATAGCGTAACCTCATGCGTGCAGTATCAACATATACGTACCATAGTCATGTAGATTGCAAATTGTAAATACTGCTGCACGCAGCACTGCATGGGCTTCGGCGGCACGGTAAGTGCATAAAAAGTGTCAGGAAAAACATATTCATATATTTATTGGTTGTCCCCATTGAGAAATGCCTTGACCCATAACAAAGAGAGTCCGGCTACGCCACTGAAAGAAAGTAATTCAAAATTAGGCACTGTGGTAGCATGATTTCAAAGAAATAAGGTTCTCGCAGAAAGATATTTCGTTATTCGTAGCGCAAGAATGATTTGTAGGCCCTAACTTTCAGAATTTCAAATGATGCAACATCGCTTATACTCTTGTAATGTATGACATTTTAGGGATATTAAACTATTGGTGCGACTGAATAGTTAAATGATTACATAGCTACTCTAATTTTATGCCGTGTTGATGTATTGTAAACGCCATATTTCCCTTTTAGCCCGTGAATAGCATATTAGTTTGATGACTTTAAAGGAAATGTGTGAGCTATTTGTTATGTTATATTATTAACGCTTTTCTTCTTATTTTCCCCATGCACGGCCTTGTTGTATGCCGTGTAGTTGTCGCTTGATTACTTGCTGGCATTATTTACCAGTATGGATCACAACACCGTATTAAAATTTATTTCACTGACAATAGATTGCACCATATGCATGCAACAAGATATACGGTAATGTCACGTAGACATCTTGTTGTGGTATATGCCAGCAGCTGTATAGTGTCTTGATTAGATATGAAATTCATATTAACAAGAGTGCCCCCAGGAAGTTTCTCGGCCCCTAATTAGCCTCCCCGGGACGACCAACACTGGCTCCTTGCATGTTAAATTCATGGACTCGGACTGTAACTTCACAACATACACATCTGCCACGTCCTTTATGTGTTACACTATCCCTGCGTTTGCATGGAATAACGTGCGCGTCATCAGATGGCGAGCTCGTTATCACATGCTGGTTTATTGACTGCACTGAATAGACCTTATGCATATGACGTCACAGAGCAGAAAGTGCTCCCTCATTTGGAGGCAAGCGCCTATCATTGCAAGTTACACTAAGAAACACACAGCTGATTTGTCAACCAATCGGATACGCGCGTAAGTCTACCACACGCGCGTGCAAAGTCTGTTGCGTGTGTGCCATGTACTTCATTGTTTTGTCTCCAAAATGACCTCACGTGGGAGTGACATCAATGCAAAAATTCTATAGCTGTTGCACCCAGTCCTCACATGATATTATCCATGATATCAGTCTTGATGCTTTCTTACCCTAACCTTATTTCATCTCTTCCTTAAAGTTAACCTTGTGCTATGATATCATGTATAATATGCATGTCTTGAGACGAGAATGTGACATATTAACAACAAAATGTGAGGATTTGGGTGGCTGTTGTTCAAACCCCACCATTCTGATGTCCAAGTGGGGTGTATCATGTTACTGACGCCCATTGCCTGGGGCCACTCCAGTTGCAAGGAGCTCTAAAATGCATTAATGTGGAACATGTTTGTGTTCATTATTGCATCATCGAGCTCACCGTTTCCCCTGTACTGTACACCCATAGGAAATACTCGGGAGGTAACAATTGACCATTTCTAGGGGTGAGAGATTTTGCAGTGTGGGGAGGAAGGGATTGAGATATGTTGAAATAACAATGTACCATGAAAAATTTCCAAGGGTGTGGATTTCAAGGGGCCTTCCTCTTTTTTCCAACGTCCGGGAGTTTCATAAGATTCCCGAAATGTCAAGCCCACTAACTACTATGTCACTTTACCAAGGGACACCCACCTAAAGGTACACCCTGTTTAATAACAGGGGAGAGACCACGAGGTTCAATCACATTGCTTGATAAGTACAATGCTAGCATTCATACGATTTTCGAGACCTCTGCTATAATTTCTGTTTACTTTATAACGTGCTATTTCCTATTTATCATTACAAAAAAAAAAAAAAAAAATACAATAGGAAATACAGTTACTTCATATCAAGCTTTTATTACTTGTTAGTTAGATGAGGATTTACGGCTCAGTTTGTAGCCAATTGGTTTAAGTCTGGCTGGCCACGGCCTTTCTTCCAGTTGTGGCTCACTGGCTTAATTTCCCTAACTCCATTGCTATGCTGAGCACCAAGCACAATGGCAGTAGGTTCCATTTTGAAGTCTTTGGTATGAACCCGCCAGGATTCGAACCCCTGACCTCTGGCTGCAAGTCGGATGCTCTAACCACTTGACCATGAAAAAAAATACAATAGGAAATACAGTTACTTTATATCAAGATTTTATTGTGACTGTGTAAATATAATTAATTTTCAACAAAGATATATACACATTTTGATACACCACATACTCAATTAAAAAACTGCGATAAATTAATGTTTAAATATAACAGAGCGGCTACCATACAGATTGTCTGCATGATGTATAATACCACATAAAGCAGGTGAAATTACGACACAAGACATTGACAAAGGGAGCTGCTCTCAGCTGGGGCAGACAGATGGGGGGAGGGGGGAGGGAATTTGGGTTGGCTAAACATAGTTTCTGACCACCATTCTAAGGGGAGAGGTCTACGGTGAATTCTGAACATATAAGGGTCCCTAGGTGCAATTTTGTGCAACATATTTAGCCAATTTGAAGGGAAATTCTGCAAATTTTTGAAATTTTTGCAGAGGGGTTTTGCCTTTCAGTGTGTGTGTGTGTGTGTGTGTGCGTGTGTGTGTGTGTGTGGGGGGGGGGTGTAGAAGCATACTTCCATCCCACCACATTTTTGACAAGTCCCTCAACACCTCACTCCCCCAACACCACACTTCCTACACCTGTTAAACAAGAACTAGGGTCCATCACAGATGACAGTATAAAGCA
This sequence comes from Holothuria glaberrima, assembly GCA_009936505.3. Taxonomy (NCBI): domain Eukaryota; kingdom Metazoa; phylum Echinodermata; class Holothuroidea; order Aspidochirotida; family Holothuriidae; genus Holothuria; species Holothuria glaberrima. The sequence continues at coordinate 30,588 of WURT03044387.1, forward strand.
AGGTACAGACTCACATGTTTGCTCGTGGCCAAGCCTGGCACAAACTGCTCAGATACCATGCAATAAGTATAACAGGAAAAGAGCACAATCACAACTTTGATAACAGGGGTTGTCTAATGGCCAGCTTTTTTTGGGAGGGGGTGTCATCATCACATTACCCCATACCACTTTTCTTTAGAAAGAGGTGCACTGAAAGTTTGAATTTTTTTCCACAAACAACATAATGTACTCACAATATATCAGAGCACAAGAACAACAACCAATTCATCACATATTACCATAACAAGTAAAATGTAACAATGCATTTAATATTGGACTAGTGGTATAATTTGTTGTGATTGCTGATGCTTGCTGCATACAAATATATCAAGAGACAAAGAGCAGTTCAGATGGTAACCTCTGAAGCTCATACATGCATGCAAGACTTCATGACACCATTTCAGCATAGTGCCACCATCCATCGGCTGCAAGCATCCAAAAAGAAAATTACCAAAACATATATACTTCCTAGATCTCCAGCAATGTGACATTATAGAAAATAAATGTCCCCTTGTCCCCATGAAAAAGAGAAAAAACACACAGCTTGAATGCTTTTTGAACATTTTTAAAATTGAGACTGACGGGGGAGGGGCTAGGCTGTCAATTGCCTACCAAGCCCTCTTTCTGCTTGAAGAACTGCACCAAAATATTCCTGAAGAGAGCGTATGTCTACGTTAGCCCATGGTAACGCATTAATACACTCCAATCTGCATTTGTCAAGGTGGGTTAGTCAATTAACTGTGTCCCATCTGTGGTAAACAATAAAAAAACCCATATGCACTCTGTCCAAATGTATCCATACATTTCTGCATTTCAAACTTAAACGTTTTAAATTTTCTGTAGCTAAAAAAAATGGAAAACTGATAAAATGACTATTATCAACTGCAACAGTAAGCCTTGTCCAGACAACCATCAAGACGTATCTACGTCTTCCTCCATAGAAGGAATTATACATTAAACAGGTTCCAAGAAGCATTCATAGTAACCAATGGTTTGGTTACCAAACCACACACTCTTAAACCTGATCTACATGATCATACATTTGTCTTTTCATCTTACATTTGTATGACGATGTTCATGAGTCCATGTATAATCATGTAGAGACTAGTTCCCCAACAAAGTTGAACAACTTCCAACATGTTTTACTGTCTTTAAATTCTTAGCTGCATGTTTCAAGTTCCAACAAATATTCCAACATTTGATGCATTTCATTCTATTCTTACTGTTTGCTCATAACTTATGGTTGGTGTAAAGAAACTACCCCCTAAACCTTGCATATTACCTGATTATTGGGATACTGAGGAAAGATGAACAAGTTAAAAGGCATTTAAGTTTGAGAAGTTTGGGACTAAATTATATGGTGCATGAACATTTTCCATATAGTATGCAGAACTGAATACTCCAAGTAGGAATCCGTGAAACTATGCCATACATTTGCATGACAATGTTCATTTGGCTAGCACCCTGTAACATAGAAATGCATCTAATTAAACCATAACAGTAGATGCCACACATACAATACTTTCTTATCACAGGGGCAGCAGAGCAGATAGTAAAGATCTCTACTTTTAATTCCATATCAAAAGTTTAATTACAGTATATGCACAGTGACAGGACAATACTCATAAACCTTCGTTTCCATACAGGTAACAAACATAATTATTTTAACCACAATTTCTCTCTGTTGTCCAATGAGAACATTATAAACATTTCAGGCCCAGAGGAAAAGAAAACTGCATGTATGTTATTAAACATGGCTTCAATCACAACTGTTAGCACATCTTGAAACACACTTTTTGTTTAATTCACTTGAATTCTAATAAAGCATCAGGAACCCATCACATCAAAGGAAAATATACACAAAAAACATTGCACAAAACAGACAAAGAAAACCTAATGGAACATAGATAGTACTTACTCTATACTGACTTAACATGTACAAATTAAAGCAGTACAAATGAAATAGAATCCTTTAATAGAATGCACATATAATTCATTTATAAGAGTTAATAAAACATCACCAATATCTCTCCATTAATTCCTTTTCTTGACATTTCCTTACTTATAATTCTTATTTGCAATAAGAAAAGCACTTAAAGGTAGATAATGACATATTGTACTTTAGAAAAGGCATTAGATAAAATGTTAACATAGCTTATTTACATATTACCACACTACTGAAATGAGTTACATTCTAAGGGGAGTGTTGTTTTACTAATTTAAATGCAGCATGGATTAAAACTAAAAGGAAACTTGATTTTCAAATTCCAAGGTTTAGAACAAAAAAACTTGTTACCTAACCCATGCACTTAAAATTGGCAATGTGGCTCATTTGCAATATCAAAATCTTGTTGTTAACAGGAGAAAAGTCTGTCAGGATTCCTGTTGAAAACATTCTATTGCAAGATGCAATTTATGTAATTGTACAGTGAGATATAACCACTGGGCAAACTGTTGATATAAAATATGGGTCAGACTGAATAAAGATTTTCAAACACTTTTCAGTAGGTGTCTGTTTGATTGATTTGCAATGTCAATGCAATCTTCAATCTATAGCACCCACATAATACATCTTACTGTGTTAACCACAAAGAAAATCTTCCAATTATGCATGTTGCCAACAGATCAAAGTACTATACAATTTTTTTGTATGTACAATTATCTTTTTCTACAATCAATTATGTGTGGCGTCATAGATTCAAACTGAACACATGGCACATGCACTCAATGCATTGTGTCAGAAAATACATCAATAGGTAGGGATGCACCGGATATGCGGTCCGGCCGGATAATGAAAAAATATCTGCTTCCGGTTCCGGCCGGATCTTCAAAGAAATCCGGCCGGATTTTTCTCAAATTCTAGCCTGAAGTACTTCCATCATTAAAAGATAGAGGATAC
>WURT03044388.1:0-14591 GCA_009936505.3 Holothuria glaberrima
TGTTCATCCTTTTCCTGATATTCAATTTAATAAAATATTGACTAGGCGGTCGGAATTAGCAACAGGTCGTAATTAGCGGCCCTTACCCTAGGCCTATAATTATATAAACATATAAATCAGAAACACAAAATGGAAAAGGAGTTAGAAGAAGTTAAGAATAACTTATATGAATCTTTCCTCCAAAAAAGTATAGGCTAATAAAGGTCAATTTTCAGAACAACATATCTCAATCAAGGTTATTCAAATAAAATTCCATTGCTACTAATTACAAAATCAAAACAGTTGGTTATGCACTTATCAATTGAATGATGCACCCCACTACCCCCAGACATGGTTAGACATTGTATACAACTTCATTGACGAAACATGTACATTGACATCCTCAACCCAGACTGTGAGTGACAACTTGTGTAAAATGACACATTGCAGTCACTAACTGGTGAATTACAATTTGTGATTTTAAAGGACATGTGAGTCACCAAACTGATTGACATAAATTGTGATTGTACATGTTGAGGTAGTTGAGCAATATTGAAGGTAGGCAAAATGTGCAACAATGACTCAACCCTTTGTCAGTAAAGTGACTGACATCTGAATTAACATGAGTCACCTTTTTGTCACTCTGGTGATTGACAATATTGGCACAACCACTGACATGTGAGTTACATTATCATTGGCCAATGACCCACATTTGACTGACCAAGCCTGGGGGTTGTAGGGTGTGTCACTCAATTGACAAGTGCATTTTACTTATCAATGAAATCTAATTTCAACTTAAGTTTGAATGAACATTCACTTTTAAAGCTCCTGTGGTCAGTATTATAAAATAATACAGTATATAGTGCTGGGTATAGAATTGTATGGGCAGTCACCATCATCTTTTTGCACACTTCTTCATAGAGCTTTTTGTAAAAAATGCTCAACTAGAGGCTAGACACAAAGGGATTTTGTTTTCTACTTTCTGTTTTTAGATGTTTGTGATTACTAGTATCATAGTTTGAGGCATATTGCACAGTATGTATGCCTACAGCTACTGTAATACTAGCTCAGTGTACCAATAAGAAAGAAAGCCAAATTGTAGTACCTGTAATCTTTCTTCTAAAGCAAGACAATGTCCATGGTTGCAATCAGAGTATGGAAGGTTATTTGCATGTACTGTATTGTAGCTTTCTTCTTTCTCCTCTGATCACATGCCATCCATATTTTTCTGTTTTTTTTCAGATGAAACAGAAGAGATTGTTGTGAAGAGGGGAAAGAAAATTGATTATTCAAATCCAAACATTCAAAGGGTAAATAATTTTTTTTGTCTGTCTGCATTTGTTTAATGGCTTATGATAATTTGAGTTAGTGTAAGATACTGTCTCAAGTGTTTCGTTATGCAGCAATGAAAAATGTCTTTTTCATTATCATGTTGACATTTCAATCACTATACTAATGTGGGATTATCTCAACTGACTTTCTACAGTCCCTGACTTTGTCTTGTCCTTTACCAAACAGTAACATTATAAAGGGTTTCATTTTCTTCCTGGCCCAATATTCTTTGCAGGTCAGATTGAATCCTCTTTGCCCGTCAGATTTTCCGTGTGGGGTGCACTGTGCCATAAGGGAAGCTCTGGTTTAATGAATGAATAAATTAAATGCATGGTTTAAACCAAGAAATGAATTGTGAAGCAACAGGAACTCATGAATAACTTGATCTACAGTAGTTGAACCAGTACCCATTATCTGACAAAAGGAAACTGTAATGAAATTAACAAGTGAAGCAAATCTTTTTCACAATGCATAAAACAAATAGACATACAGTGCTATATTTTTATGTTCCCCCACTTTGGCACTCTAACTGCTACACCTCCTAGACAAAGCTACAGTACAGCCTCAGGCATGGATCTAGGAGAGTGTTGGCTCCAGCCCCCTTTTTGCCAATAATTTTTTTTTTTTCGAAATGATCTTACAGCTGTACCAAAAGTTATATATACTTTTTTGATTCCCAGATGTCTGAAAATAAAATTTAATCGTGCCTTATTTAAAAATTTTCTCCAGCCCCCTTCCCCAGGGAGATTTTGCATATTTGTCAATTGAGGGTTCAAAATGTGCCTTCACAAAGTTAGCCCCCCCCCCTTTGTAAAATCCTTGATCCACCCCTGAGTCTGTACTTACAGTAGTGTAGTTGCGCTTGGCTGTATTCCTCTGAGTACACTATTGTGTGTTTTTTTATAATATCTAAACTGTCTGTTATGCTTAACTACTGTACTTTACACCATGTTTCACTGATCTACACAAGTTTCACCAATCAGTGGCTTACGTTTCACACTGTATTGAATGCACTGGAGAAAGCCTTATTTTATACCCCATACATGAATCAGTGTCATTAAGTTCAAACATTTGAAAGTTTTACCTGATTATTTCGTTCTTTTTTTCCATGACTAATCAGTGATGTATTTGCAAATTTATGCCTTTTCATTTCTTTTTACTACAGACGAAGAAATTGTCACAGAGAGAGAAAGTGGACAATGCCAGCAGTAGTGACAGTGAGGATGATAAGAATGCTGTATCATTATCGTACAAGTCATCAAGAACAGCTGTAAGTTTGAAATTTGTTTCAGCTGCCAGTAGCTTAGCCATGATTCCCCCACTAGAGGGTGGGGGAGGGTGATGTGGTGATGAAGAGAGGTTGCAAAAGCACAAGCCACTTCTAGGGGATCCAATTTTTTTTCTATAATGGTTAAAATATGCACTCCCAACTTTGTGTGTTTTGTGCCGGGGGGGGAGGGGGGGGGGTAAGGAGAAGAGGGCATCAAGCAACTGGGGTAAAATTTTGTATGGAGAGGCACATTAGCCTGTTCCACTTGGAAGCTATGCCACTGGTTGCTTTATCAAAGTTCACCTCTCCCAGCTGCTTAAATTAGCCACGGAAAGTTTTTCAGTGACAGAAATTTAAATGTTCCAAAAAGGTTAGCTTTCTTATTTATCTTTCTACATAAACATTCGTGTGTCGTTGGTCATACCATAATAGTTCCATGGTCATACTGTACAGGGAGATCTGAAGGAACTTGTTTTCTTGATATGCTGGGAGCTATGTTTTTAACTTTAATGCAGACTGACTGGTTCTTTCAGCAAAATGAAGTATATATATATGACTAACTAATGCTTTTATTTATCTGAAGAGTGTAATAATGTGAAGAGAGGTTTTGTAATATAGTCTCCAAAGAGTTTTGCATGTACAGAAAAAGGCCAGTGAAAAGGACATGTTAGTGAATTAGGCACCTGATTTATGAAATTATTTAAACATGACTCACATTAAGTTAACTTTTTTCAAAATTTTGCAGAAACCTGAAGGCCCAGATGATGCAGGAGCGACTGCTACCATAGAGATTGATACTGACCTGGATAAAGATGCGCAAGCCATTTTTGAGAGGAAGAAACAAGTTAATGAGGTATAATGTTAATAATATGGCTGTGGGAACCAAGGCAGTGGGGATGGGGACTGCATCCCCCTGCACTAGTTTCTAATTCCTTGCCGAGGGCAAGGTGATATGTGTTTGTGTGTGTATGTTTGTATATATTGTGCATGTGACACTTGGCTTGTGAAATGATATCTCAAGATAAGAATGAGCGACACTTTTCATATTTGGTATATAGATTTATCATAATAAGACGAAAACCCTAGTGTTTTTCGTGGAGGTCAAAGGTCATTTGAGGTCACCCGGACAAACACCAAAAACCTTGTAAAGATGATATCTCAAGATAGCAATGACCGACACTTTTCATATTTGGTATGTAGATTTGTCATGCTGAGAGGAAGAACCCTGTTGTTTTTGGTGGAGCTCAAAAGTTATCTGAGGTCACCAGAGGTGAAAAACTGAAAACCTGTAACTACAATATCTCAAGATAGCAGAGAGTGACAATTTTCATATTAAGGATCTAGATTTGTCATGTTAAGAGAAAGAACCCTATTGTTTTGGTGGAGGTCAAAAGTCATTTGAGGTCATCGGAGGTTAAACTGCAAAATCCTTGTAAAGGGCTTTTCCATGGCTTGTAATCACGATATCTCAAGATAGCAATGACTAACACTTTTCATATTTGGTATATAGATTTGTCATGGTAAGAGGATGAACCCTATCATTTTTGTGGAGGTCAAAGGTCATTTGAGGTCACCAGAGGTGGAAAACCGGAAAACCTTGTAAACATGATTTCTCAAGGTTGCAATGACTGACACTTTTCATATTTGGTATATAAATTTTTCATGTTAAAGGGGGAGAATGCTGTTGTTTTTGGTGGAGGTCAAAAGTCACATGATGTCACCAGATGTGAATGTGCAAAAACCTCGTAAAATAGCTTGTAAACACGATATCTTAAAATAGCAATGACTGGCAATATTCATATTTGTTATATAGGTTTGTCATATTGACAGGAAGAACCCTATTGTATTTGGTGGAGGTCAAAGGTCATCTGGGGTCACCAGAGGTCGAAAAGCAAATTTTCCCAAGAATTCCCCGAAAAATACCAACATTTTTGATGGCAAGGAACCACAAGGCCTTTTGGCATTTTGGTTAGTTTGAACTTTTTTCACTTTTTTCAATTTCAGTTTTTTCAGTGTTAAGTTTGAAGTTTGCTTTAAAATGTCTAATTTTACCTGAGGAAATGTTAAAAATTTGGTCTTTGAGTGTTGAGCCCTCCAACTTAGACACCTTTTGATGACAGTGGGAAAACGTGTTTCTCACACAGTGCATAAAATGGAAAAATAGATCTGGAAGAGTTTAAAATTTCGATTTGATCTTGAAAATCTTTAAATTTATAGGTTTTTGATCTGTAACATTTGCCAGTTGGTGTGAAAAATTGGAAGCATTGCTTTAAGTGTAATTGAGATAATATTATCCAAGGTGCATACCATTTTGCATGAGAACTGTGAAACTTGTTTTCTTTCTAATATAATTCTACAGTATATTCTTTATTATTTAAAATGGCCATTTAAACCTGGAGTAAGTTTTGAATTAGCATCTCAGAGGTGGTGGAGTCCTAGATGGCTAAGAAAGAGTTTCTCTGCAATGTGATTAATTGTAATTTTATTGGCCCTTTTTCTCCTGCTTTCTTGTAAATAGTGAAAATTTTTAGAAAGATTCAACTGTCTCTAAGGATTCTTCAGAGGTTATTGATTTCCCAAAGGGAAAACCTTTGTAGTCACCCCATTCTGATGTTGCAAAAGGACTGTAGGTTTGTGCATTTTAATGCTGACTGTGTTTCGGTCGGCACTCCTTCCCAGTCCTGTATAGTATTTAAAGCTGATGACACTTTTTGACACATTTTTCTCCTAGTCTGCATAGTGACTCATAGGGGCTTATGCCATTCGGGTCAGCTGCCACTAGTTCATTCATAGTGACAAGCTGAACAAAAAGCTTTGTTTGCTGTGCCTTTGAAAGGTCATATATCAGTTTGTACTTTATAGTAGCGGTTATTTGCTTGCTCTGGTGCACAATTTCACGATACTCAAATAATTGTTACGCAATAAGTAGACATCGTGTTTTCAAAAGAGATCTACTTCTACAGAAGCCGAGAAGTATGGTGGTTTGGGAGATACTGACGTTCTTCGACTAAAATGTTGGCAGTTTTGGGATGAATTTTTGTTTTCAATCCTCATTTCACAAACCCTTATGGGAACATTTCACAATTCAGTTTTGATTTTCCTTCTTTTGATGTTTGCACAAATTTGTTAAACGTATTTGGACAATATTTGTCTCATTGAATCGTCAATATTTGATGAGTGTAATGGGAATTGGGATGATTTATAGCCTTCTTAAGATGTTTTACATCAAATACTATAGGTAGGTATGACATTTACGTATCTACAGGCCTTCAAACATTTTTATCCAAAATACAATAGTCATCTAAATTGAATACAAGAAACGATTTTACTTCGTTGCAAGATGTAAATTTTGAATTGAAGGTTTAAGTTTGAATATTCACATATGAAACTATGAACTTAACTATAAAGAAATGTCTAACTTTTCTGTCGGTGGTAAACATCACTTTTAGCACCTGTGTTTCTTTAAAGCTTATTCATAGTAACTAAACTAATAAAAAATATCCTAACCTCATTGTTTGTTGACAAATATTCTCATTTATTTTTGTATTCTGCATCTTACTAGGAACTCAAAGGCAAAGAAGATGACAAGGTATACAGAGGTATGAATAACTACCATACCTACATTGAAACCAAAGATACAGCATTAGGGAATGCTTCTAGTGGCCATGTGAGGTAAGTTGCCCAAAATTACTTGGATGATAAAGAAAAACATTTGCATTGTTTGCAAAACCACTGCAAAGCTTGTGTTTTTGTTAACATTTGCTACTTATTGCATGTATCTAGGTGTTACATACAGTACTGTACTGACTGTGCTTCTAATATCCAGCATATTGCATTCACTTGTATTCAATTTATGTAGTAGATTCATGTGTAGAGTACTGTGTATCAATACAAATGAATACCCAATTCAAGTCAATTCTGCAGCATTGGTTTTGTGTTGGCAGTGTACCACTTGCATCAGAACATGCATGCAACATGGATAATTTAACTCATTTACAAATTCACCCCTGTAGATTCTTTGTAAAGGGGGATGGGGGAGGGGAGGCTGAAAATTTGTCATGAAAAAGGAGGTGGAGAGGGAGGTTACATGCAATTTATTTGGATTTGAAGTTTGATCATAATGAAGGTTATAGACTCTCAGTTCTTAAAAGCTGTTTTGCTAAAATTGAAAGGGGACAAAAATGCAGATCAGTAGAGGGTTGGAGAGTCCTTTTAGAAAGATGTACAATAATTTTGACCATTACAATTCATTTTTTCTCTACTACTTCCACTCTACTTTCTCATTTTCCCTTTCAGGAAAGGCCCAATGAGAGCCCCAGCAAATATCAGGTCAACCACAAGATGGGACTATGCCCCAGATATCTGCAAGGATTACAAGGAAACAGGATTTTGTGGGTTTGGTGACAGCTGCAAGTTTATGCATGACCGATCAGATTACAAGTTTGGCTGGCAGTTGGAGAGAGAATGGCAGAGTGGAGCCTTTCAAGAAGAAGAGGGTAACAGACAAAATTATTTTGACATTGAATTAGATTTCAGACTGTGCAACCCTGCATGTTATATTCGGAATTACTTTCATCATTTATCAAAGGAAAGGGAAAACAATATATACACTCCCATAGCCAGCCATCCCAGTATGTTCATTTCAGAGGATGGGGGTGGGGTGGGGGTGGGGGGTTTGCAATTCAAATTAAGTCAAATTGTTCCCTTCATTTATGTGTTGTTATGCTTTCCTTTATCAGGCATTTGCCAAAAACAGCAAAATGTTTACAAAAGACAAAAACATTTTATGAAGACTGCTCATCATTCTGATGTATTTGTTCTGAACTGTATGATATGTGCTGAGAAAAGAAAGATGTTTTCTGATTAAAGGTAAAAGTGCAACATGACAAACCTTTGGCCTTCCAAATGTAACTCAGCAAGGCTTATGTACCTTTTTGGGTTAAGATGACTGCAAGTGCTTCAGACCAAACTTGTCCTCCCCTCCCCATCTCCTTGTCCTTGTCCTTCTCCCCCTTCCCCATTTCACCCCCTATTGTTTTCTAATCCAGTATCATATGGTTTGGGATTTTTTGTGTAATTCATAAGGGTTAGATGGTCTCTCTAAGTAAATCCACAGAAGTTAGAGGAAACATGCTCATTTCCTTTGAATACCCCCCTGCTTGCTTTATCTGAATGTTAAATAGTGGTAAAAGAAGTCCCTACCTAGTTGTCCACGAGAGGTGCTTCTTACCTAAGCTCAGGTTACAATCCCTAGCTTTCTATTCACACAAAAAATATCCAACTACATAAATGTATGACATACAGACACAGCAGTAGCTAATCATGTATTTGTAAACAACCTTAAAAGTTCTTTGACCTGACAGAAGTCCAGACTTAAGTTTGACATTTACCAGTGCCAGTCAGGAATATTCATCAGCATCTACAAAACAGGTGCTGACTTTAACAGCCAAGCAGGTGGTTTAAATTAACACATCTTGTTAGACAGAGGACACTTCTCACAGACAGGATATACCTAACTTTAGTTACAAAGAAATAATAATTTGAAAAGATCTAATGAATAGAAAACTTTTTCAACCAAACAAAAGGGATATGTTCATGAAACAAAAGACTTCAGAAAGAAATAAGGGCAAAAAACAGGTGTTGGAACAGGTGTTGGAACAGATGTTTTACATGAAAGAGTCTAAATAGGAATCAAGGTCATGGATAGTGAACTTTCTGTTTTTAGTATTTCCAACCAGACTGCAAGAATGCATTGAGGGTGTGATGGCTTCAAATCTTAACATAGCTCTTCTAAATATTAATTTCCTGAACTATTATGTATGATTACATTATGGTATGATCAAAACCATGGAGCTATTTGAGGGTGGTGCTGGGAGTTAGAGGGGGTAGGGTGGGGCTGGGGATGGGAATGGAAGAAGAGGTGGGGCACATTTAAGTAGAATTCATGCCAACAGAATAATTGCCTCGTAACAGCTCCTTGCACTACTATTTACAATACAATCACTGAGTTGAATATATGATGTTACCAAGTTTTTAACATGAATAGATGTTTACCCTGGTGGTGGGTTGGAAGCAGGTGATTTCACATTTTGAACTAACTTTAAAAATTGTTTGGCCTACTTAGTTACTTACCACCCGGTATGTGTTGTTATGCTTTCCTTTATCAGGCATTTGGCAAAAACAGCAAAATGCTTACAAATGACAAATGAAAACATTTAAGACTGCTAATCATTCTGATGGACTGGTAATTAACTGGATGATATGTGTTGAGAAAAGAAATATGTTTTCTGCTTGATGGTATTAGTGCAAGATCATGCTGAAATTTAAAGCAGCTTTAATTTCCTTCCAGAGTCATTTTCCTGCATTTCATAGTGAAAATAACTAAATTGTGCAGGTGTTTGAGACAATGTATGTGTAATTAAAAACATAGCTTCTGCTTGGGAAAACAAAATGGTTGGCACAGAACTTGCTGTCCCAATTCTAAAGTGAAGTCTCAGTTGATGGTTAAGTGAAAACTTAAGAGAAGGAATACAGCGAAAATTTAGTTTTGATATGTCCGATTGGAACCAAAAAAAACCCAACATTTTGATGAAATTTTCTCTCAGTTCATATGTGTGGTTCTCCAGATATTAACAGAATGAATTTATCACATATTCAACTCAAAGTGGACTTGAAGCAAGCACATGTGACATAGCCCAACATTATTCAACACTGTGACATTATTCTTAAAATTTTATGCAGAATATCTTCCTCTGTAGTCCTGTGCTTTTGGAATTTACAAATTTCACATTTTCTATGGATAAATTCATATCCCTATCTATTTCAAGGTCAATACAATTGATTGAAAACAAAGATAACAAAGGGTTACTCATCAATTTGATGAAATGACATAACTCCAGCTTGCTTCAAGTTTCCTTTGGGTAACAGATTGTAACAGATGTAGTATTTTTCTTCATCTGCTAACATCTAAAGAACTACACATAAAAATTGAATGGGAGTTTTCACCTGGATTGTTAGATTTAGTTAATCTTTCACATGTCAAAACCAAATATTTGTGTAAACCTTCCTTGAACATTGTGATTGAGGTTTTCTTCACATTTCAATCACTTTTACTATTAAACACCTTGTATTTTATGAAGTACAGCAAAACATTTCTTGTGCAACACTTCTCATAAACCTTTTTGCAAAGACCGTTTGAGCGAAAAGTTACTATGGGAAAGTTTTTGTTTGATTTGCCTTGCAGATCCAAGCAAATATGAAATTGATAGTGATGAGGATGAGCTGCCATTTAAATGTTTCATCTGCAGAAAACACTTCACAAGCCCTGTAGTTACAAAGTAAGTGTGTGCTCTCTCATAATATTGACAAATGTGTTATAGCTGAGGATACTTTATCCTAGACGAGTCTAAGGTATACCCCACCCATGCCCCCATACCCCAGCACTGAGGCAGGCTAGTAAGTAATTAAACAGATTGTATGTCATTCAAAACAAGTAAGGGAAAGTTTAAAAAGGTGTATGTTTAGTGATAAAATTATCCAGTTTTGTCAAAAGCATCTATAAATATGAAAATATATGTGTTGAAAAGGAAATCTGCAGTTTTGAAAGGGGAAATTACAATTAATAGTAGGCCTCAGAGTGACCACGCCTTTTGTAGTTTCTGAGGCTATAGTGTCCAAGTTTGAGGCATTACGGGAGAAGGCTCCCAAAACTCTCAATTGTTCTCAAGGACAAAGCTGGTCTGGAGACCCTTCACTGATTTTATACTGTGGTCTTGTCATTACCTTTTGTTCCACTACTGTTACCGAAGTCAAAAGTGTATTCTTGTGAGGTATATGTGGGGAAAATTGAAATAGTTTTGTGTGAATTTTCAAAAGGTGGCTAGGGGTTTCTCATATTTGACTTACTGATTTGGGCAGCTAAAAAGATGTGGAAAAGTCTTGCATAGGAACAATTTTTGTGAATTTGAGCAGTTGCTGTGGGAATAATGTAATCTATTGGCCAAGTAACAATAATAATAGTAAATATTTATACCTCGCTTTCTATATGCATTTCAAAGTGGCTTTCAATTGTTTGAAAGAAGAAAAGACACATAAGTGAAACTTAGAACTCAAAAACCTTACAAATAAACTGCAGCAAGTAAAATGGTTTAACAGTAGTGTGGCTTTTCATGGTAGAGAGGGCAATAGGATGCCAGAGCAGTATGGAACACAAAACTGGGGTTGGCAGTACTGCTGATTCTACGTCTCTGTGCTATATAGGGGCCACCTTGAAAATGGTTTTAGGTCTGTATGTTAGATGAAACCAGCTGACAGTTTCAAAATGGCAAAAAAATTAGGAAATTAGACAGCAAATCATGGGTGGCAGTCGGGGGGAGAGGGAGGTCATGTCCCCGAGTATTTGAGAAATGGTCCATTGACTTTGATTTTTGAAAATGGGCCATGTCCCCAACAATATTGAGAACAAATCGCTGCCCTGACATCAAATATCAACATCTTCTTCATCAAGTTGCTTGTACTAATACTGTAATTTTCCCTAAAAGCTTTCTAATGTTTTTTTCATCATTCACAGATGCAAACACTATTTTTGTGAGAAGTGTGCTTTGAACCACTACAAGAAGAGTAAAAGGTGTTTTGTTTGTGGCCAGCAAACAAATGGGCTGTTTAATGTTGCAAGAGGTGAGTCATAAGCTATGGTTTCCTGGAATGGGTGCAAACCCTCCCCTTGTTTGTCAAAGTCAAACCATTGACCATTACGTATATTGACCATAATCATAATGAACACCCCCATGAGGATGTACTGCATGGACTAATAATTATACCAAAGTCTGCCTGACTACAGTTGCTTCTAAAAGCATCTGTAGAAATCAACTGATCAAATTCTTCAAATACAACATCCGTGCATGCTGTTTGTTGAACATTCACAAGTGCTCATCTCAGTGATCACCCAGTGAAAAAATAGTGTGCTGTACTGTACTGTATATGCACACCAGGGTATATTGCAATGCGATGGTTTTCCCAGTCTATGCCAGTGTCTGCACAATGAACATGAGATGGGGAGTACTCTGCTTCTAGCCTCATCGTTTGGGAAGAATGATAAATCAGGTTACTACCTTTACAAAATGTTTACTGAGGACTTTTATGTTGAGACCTTTGCTTTGTGTGAATATGAAAAACAAAATCATGAGTCATGTACAGGGGACTTTGTTAACTGTTGCCACTTAATTTCAGCTGATATGGACAAAAAATTTTACTGGGACTTTCTGCTGAGGCATAAGTATTAACTAGACAGGGACTTAACTGTATTTGGCTACTAGGACTACACTGTTGACAAGCATGCAAACAAACATAGCTTATTCAGTACATACAGCATGTGGCATCTTGTGTGAGGTATGTGTGGGAGCTTTGAACACGGTAAACTTGTATCAAACTTGTCAAAGCAAGGCCCACAGAGTGTGAAGCAGAACTTAGCCTGCTGTACCTGGCCTATACATACTTTTTTGAGACAATTATACCAGCTTGTAGTTATAAAGGTTAGTTATATCCTTGATTTCTCTTGTACAGCGACTACCTCTTGAAAAATCAGTCAAGTGCTACTTTCCCCTTCCAGTTTTGCATTTTACGTAATTTTCTGTTGCAGACACCAAATTCTGTTACTCAGTGAAAATTTCAGCAATCATGGAAAAATGATGGCCCTAAATTTGCTCTTTGGAATCCATGCAAAGTTTCCCACTCGAAGATGTGAAACACAAGATGTAAGGTGTAGGCTCTTTCTGTCCGTGTCCATTTCTTTAGTCAGCAATGCAAAATAGACCCAATGATGGAAGATTGTGAGAAGCACAGTTGTAATGCATACACAAAATGACCAATTAATCAAATGTGGTGCCACTGATTGGTATTCAACCGGCCTGCTTTTTCGTAAATTTTCAGGTTGTACAGCTGCCAAATTTTGGTTGTCCGAAATATTTTTGGTTGTCTTAATGAAAATGATAAGCAAAAGATGAACAATACTGTTTCATGTCTTGTAATAATTTGTTTTACAGGCCTTCAGTTTTAGATTTTCCAGTTTGTGCTACAAATCACACTCCTCAGAAAATTAAGGAATGTAGAATGTGCATGGTTTTATAAAACATTGATAGATTTACCTGAGTTCCCATTCTTTATCTAGGTGTGCAAAAAATTGCTCCTCTAACAGTGATTTTAGGCGAGTGATGATGTGCGATCACACTCGCATGCCTCAAAATTCAAGGCCTGGTTTTAAAGTCTGTATACTTTTCAGTGATCTTTTTATTTTTATTTTGCTTCAATGATGAACAACAGTCCATAGCATTGTCTCAAGACTCAATACCAATTCTTAACTTTTATGACATACTTTCTTGCTGATGTATTGAATTGTTCAATTACACACACAATTTACTTGTCCCACGGACAAGCTCAAAGAGACAAAGTGGTCGTCTGATGCAATTTTTGCTCGTCTCGAATGATAGGATGAGCGTTAAATTTCAGCCCTGTTTAACATACCCTGCATGCATCTCTGCTTGTGCGTATGGCTAATAGTCAGCTTGTAGCACATACACTAGTTGAGGATGCATAATGCATCACCCATTATCTACAAGCTCTGTCAACATGGTGACTATAAACAAAACTGAAGACCCATGAGTCTATTGGTGTTTAGAGACTGTAGGAGTCAAAAAAGAAAAACAGAACTCTTGGGTTCTCAAAGTCAGGTTGTGACCCAAAGTTTAGGGTCCTCACATTTTTTTCAGATCTTAAATCAGGACACTTTTTCAAGCTTAATTTGTCTTGTGATTTAAAGATGTAGTTTTCAAACATTTGTTAGGATGGGAAAAATTTGTTCTGAGGGGATGAATATCAATTTGGGGTGAAGAATGGGAGCACTTACATCATCCGTTATAGAGGTCTGTTTTAAAGGTGTGCATTGGTTTGGTTTCTGATGTCCATACTGTCCAATCGTTGGTTTGGACATAATGGAAACCACCCAAGACTCGCAAAGCTTTTCTCAGACCATCTAAGACCAAATTGGCATTGGTGTGTGGGTAAGTTAAACCATCCATACCAACAAGGCTCTCAGTTGTCTCTCTGTTATCAGAATGTGAAGGCATGAGAGGCATGGAAATTTTTTACAAACTTCAAATTCCATATGGGAGATCCTAATCTTATTAACTTCAAGGTCAACACAACAGACCAAAAAAAAAAAACAAAGGAAACCAGATTCCTTACATTGCACACAATGTAAACCTGTTTCAATGGTGTCAACTGATCAGTGTCATTACCATACTTCATAATTTCAACCTTATTTATTATTTATTTTCAAACCATAATTTCAACCTTTTACTTGTTTCTTGTAAAAATGATGGTCCTTTCTGTTGAAGAACCTAATCCCTGAAACTAAAAATTTGTCTTTATTTTAATCTTGCAGAACTGATAGCCAAACTGAATAGAGCTAGAGGTGATGGTGAAGGTGATGAGGATGGGGGTCAAGTGGGGGGCAGGGAAGACTCAAGTGAGGATGAAAGATGAAGATGACAGGTAGGGTTCACTACTGATTCCACTTTTGAGTAGAAAATTATCATCTTAGATAGTAGGAACAAAAGACATGGCATTACACAAATGGCTGTTTTACTTCTTTGGAAATAATGAGGACACCGAATGTGTCACTTTTTTGTAATCAGAGAATGTAGTAAGATTCTATTGTACTTGCAATTTAAGGGGAAAATTGTGCATTTAGCTTTGTGTTGTGTTTGTTGTTTGTGTTGTGTTAATGATATGGGTTTTGGACTGTTCAGTGAGACATGATTACTGTGCAAGCACATTGACATAAGCCTACATGCTACCACACAGGACATACTGCTTTCACTACCCATGAAAGTTCTGTGGGTATGATAACAGTTATTTCACATGATACTAAAATTTCATTCGTTCGTTCGTTCGTTCGTTCGTTCGTTCGTTCGTTCGTTCATTTTGTCCGTACAAATATAAACTATATTTGAAA
>WURT03044399.1:0-14590 GCA_009936505.3 Holothuria glaberrima
AGCTGCATGTACCCAGCCTTGAAATATGGATCTCATGTCTGCACTTGGCAAATATTGGGGGCTGAACATACCTTTAGTCCCCTCACCTTTTTCATTGGGGGGGGGGTTGGCCCCCGAAGCGCCCCCTCCCGGCTCCGCCGCCACTGGTGAATTATTATTGTGCTTATGAAGGTAGTCAAACTTTGACAGAAAGTTTTTCGAGGGCTTTTGAACGCCATGTGGGATATAAGAAAACACCAAACGTCTCATCATATACTACTAAAGTACTATGTGAAGCGGAACTCCAGATCTTGCGAGTAGGTTCGTCCGAACCCCCTGAACCTCCCCTGCATACGGGCCTGAGAATAATAGAGGAAGTTCTTCATTCATAATAGATCAAAAGGTTCGACAGTACAAATAATATAAAACATGTTCGTTTTTCACAATGAAGAAAATGTTCGCTCTTCATCGTGGGTGAGGGCTAGTAAAATGAGTAACGAACCTTATGATATTCATGGCAGTGCGGGACTGTTTTTCTCAGGGAGGGCGGTGATTTTTGCCCGACTCCAGAGTATGGAGTAAAGAATTTAACTGTCCAATTTTCCGCCCGACTGAGACAAAACATCTGCTCGATTTAGTCAGGTTCCTGACATTTGGGGTACGGCCATGATGATATTTGAAAGTAACGGTCTTCTACTGTTATGACTTGAAGACTATTTTACTTCATTAGGAACAGCGATTCATAGCACCAATGAAACTTCATGAGCCGTAAAACCCCTAAGTTTAAAAGACCTACGAGGGGGTGAGTGGTGACCGTTGTAAAACCGGACATTCACGTGTGTCACTCAGAAAAATGTTCAAATTGTTGCCTACCACACTATCGAAATCTGCAATGTTATGTGCACGGCGAATATTTTATATAAGCTAGATGGTCAGGGTTAAAAAAACGGAAGTGGATTGGGAGAATCTCTCGAAGCTAATGTTTAATGAACAATAAATTTCTCTTTACGAAAATTCAAAACTTGACTACTTTCTTACGAACTGAAGACATTAATTCAAATATCCTACAAAAAAACTGCAGGTTGATGGATCAAAAATAAAATAAATAACAAACGTTACTTGGGCCTAAAAAATGAGTCAGATGTTAGCTTTGTTCAAGGTTCTAGAGTTTTTAGAATTCAAACCTGTGTCAACGCTGTACACATGCAAACAGAAGGCAATAAATGGGAATGAAATAAACAAAAATGTCATCGGTTTGCCTTGTGAAGCACCTCATGTTTCTTCAGCATACACATATACAAGCCAGCTTCCACAATCATAGCACTATGTCTAACAAGCATGAGATAATTTTCATGTTACGTTGTCAGGAATAATTAAAACCTACAAACTTGGCTTTCTTTATCAAATGTTACATTACCAAGAAGGATGTCTTCAATTTTCTAATTGCAGTGGATGAAAACTTACAATAAATTATCAAGTTTCACACTGTATTCATGAACTAACACGCCAACAGTCTATCCGAGTTATATCGAGATAGAACTGAGGAGGTAATGTCCTTGGTAGAATATGAAAGTAAGTTAACAATATTCAAGAACTTAAGAAATCAAACTTTTCCTATCACCAAGAACTTATTGGAAATGCCCAGACATATTTTTCCTAAAAATAAAAAACAGCCATTATTTTCCCGTGAAGATGGTATGAGTCTAAATACAAGGTTCTCAAAAGGCGGTCATTTGCGGCATGCGACAGGCAAAAAATGCCCCAAGAAAATTCGAGGAGCCCAAAACTTCAATAAAAAAAGCTGTAGCACAAAGCCCTGGCTACTACAATACGTTTAAAGCAAAAACCCCATGTTTAAGTGGCATGCAGCTGGAAATTTTGAGAACCCCTGGTCTGATGGTTGCTTTGGTGCGTTACCAGAGAAATTCATGGTTGTGATAATTAAATAACATTTAGTAGTTTCAGCAACATCTTTTTGTTACAAATTTAATGTAATTTAGTCTCTTACCATTCAAAAATAGTAAGCGCCCTTTTCTTGAGAAATAAGTTAAAGGACATAGTTCAATTTTGAATTTTAATAGTTTTAATCAGGTAAGTGGACATAATTACATCACTTACCATTCATGACAAAGCTAAACCAGTTTTGATAAAAGTGTTGTAATTGAATAATGATTTTATATTGACTGTGAAGACCTTGCAGGACATTTACTTACATAATACTGTACTTTATCTTAATGGGCAGAAACACAGATCTTCTCGAGTGGGGACTGTTCTCCTAAACGAGGGGTCACAAAACTACAATACTCTTCACAGAAAGACAAAACAATTTTTCCTGATAACATTTGTTTTTCTCCTCTAAAATTCCAATTGAAATAAAACTGCAAATATTTACAGCAAAATTTACATGAAAATAAAATCTGCCTAAACAAAAGACATAGCTGGAATGAAATGTACAAACTAAAATGAAAGAAAACTGAAAAGATGTTATTTAATGTTGCAGCAACTGAATATTAGTTATCATGCATGTTGTAAAGCCTTCATAATACTAAATCTCAGAAAGAAATTTGAACAATGAAATCATGGAAAGCAAATGGCAATAAATCTACGATTTGTACAAATTTTTAGAAATGCATTAAAGAAAGATGAGGGATATACTAATGAAAATCACTCTTAACATGATTGAGAAGCATTCATGTATGTACAAATGACATTTTCTTACAAACAAATATGATTTGTTGCCACAAACTTGTTACATCATGACCTAATTTGCATGAAAATAATAAACCATTGTAACCCATTTTACCATGAAACAAAGTTTAAAGATACCATGGATAGCCCCTGTGCCACGTCACCAGCAAGGTGATGAAATGTTGATAACAAAACATACTCTTAAATGTAATGGCACCTGGCGCAGTCTAAAATGAAACCAAATATTTTAAGTATGTTCCTTAAAAAAACTGTTTGAATTCAAGGTGGACAGAGCAAAATAACTTGTGTGTTTTCTTTGTGCAGAGGAAGAAAATAACTTGGCTACTCAAATATTTGGTACTGGGCAAAGATCAAAAATCAACTGCACAAAGTAATGCTTAATTTGAACAAAAGGATGAAGAATTCATCTACAGCCCTCATTTTCTGGAATGTATACTTTATTTGGACACTTTTTGTTTTCAAATTAAGCTATTGGCACCAGAGGACACAAGACGATGTAAGTAAAGGAGGCCGACCCCCACTCCCAACTTTACCAAGAAAATATAAGTAAAAGAAACAAATCCAAGTAAGGACAACAATAAAACTGTGCCTAACATGACCACTGCCATAATAATAGTGTACTTATGTACGAAATAAAAAAGCAGAAATAAAATATCCTTGGCCACAGCTGTAACGCTGCTTTTTCCTAATTCTGTCAGCAGTGTCAGTGCCTAGAGGTAGAAGGTGGTTGTCCAATATTTTCCTATCCTTTAACATTCTTACAATGGTCCATCCATTCCCCAAATGCCCAACACAAATGCTTGAGTGAATATAAAATGCTAAATCTCAATTTGCTATCTCAATAGACCAACAAGCTGTCAAACAATTACTAAGCAAAATTTTTCTTCAAACCTTTAACTTCATTTTAGCGTTTTTCTTTTTTTTCTGTCTGTTAGCAAAGCAATCTTCGCATGTCGCCACGTATTTCCCTGCTTTAGAAATGTCTCTATAATCTACACTACATTCTTCCCAGACATATTTGCCTTTTCACCATGATTCATTGCTACAGTTAGTACATTTATTATTTTAACTAAATGTCATTCCTTTTGATAGAAAGGGCAAGAAAAGCAATTGAAATTACAACAAAGCTAAAAGTGTATACATTACCCTGAAAGGAAAGACAACACGGTATTACCTCACCAATAATTCCACTAACACATGACAAAACCCCCAAACGGCAAAGAGATTAATCAAAATTCAACTTCAGAGTCGAGATTTAAATGTTGTTCACAATTTAGAAAACTTCACACACAATGTCATCTTTACTATAACTCATCTATAAGCAATCTACAATTCACTCTAATTAAACATTTCAACACAGATGAAGAAATAGTATTTTTAAGTATCTTTTTGTTAGTTTGGCATGATTTGTTACTCTGTACATTATCTACATAATAGTCCTTTGGCTCACAATCACTTCCACCTTAACTGGGAATATTTTTTCTCCCTAGTTTCTTAAATAATTCGAACACCAGTTGTACTCCTTTGTGGACTTAATGAAAATCTATACCGGTTCTTTCAATTAGAGAATGTGTATACTCAAGGTGTAACACAATCCAACCAAATATTGACAGAAACTTACAGTACAGAATTAGTCATTTCTTGAATAACAAAGCAATGCGAGTTATTTTCAAGTATTTGCATTGATTTCACAACATGGACAATTCTGCAAAACAGCTTTACTTTCTATTTTTTTTTTCTTGGAGAAAGGGAGGGAGAGCACTACATTTCCCTTTGCAAACATCTGCAGGCTAAAGCAGAGCTTCCCTGGAAGGTTCATAACACCAAACTCTTCTGCTGCTACAGCATTTCAATAATTTGAAGGATTCATCATTCATTTATGTCCAACTGGCAGTTCTCATAGCCCATTGTTACATCTCACCCTGTCTGCATAGAACTCATATCAGTCCTAGAGTTATAACATGTAATCAACCACTTGCTATTCCTGTGCACACCCTATTAATCCCCAAATAATGCCTTCACAAAAGTCACTACACACACCCCTTTTCATCTTCCATTCATTACACATTCCCCTTTATTCTTTAAACACACCCATACTCATACCACACAGAGTTTTTCTTCTTTCCCTTTTCTCCTTTGCCATCCTCTGGAGTTTGATCCGTCTTTTCTTCACCTGGTGTAGGGTCAGCTTGATTTGTGGGACTGGGGGTCTTTGGAGAAGTCTTAGGTGGTGTTGAACCATTTGCATTGCTAGACTGTAATTTTTCAAGTTTAGCTGATAACCTTTTGACCTGAGAGGGACTTTGCATATCCACCTCTGCATCCTGTGGTTTTCTCTTTGATGTCACATCAACAGCTGACTTGGGCCTCTCTTTTCTCTTTGTTTGGTCAGATTTAGGATCTCCATTAGTTCGCCTCGTCACCTGCTGGGCACCATTGTCTGTCTCCAAATTATTTGACTTAAATGGCCTGGGACTATAACCAAGAGACGTGTAGTGGTTATCAGTAGTTGACATCAATACTTCTTCAGGAAATTCAAACTGTACATCCTGTGAGATGTTACTGTTTAAATCATCAACATACATAGAGGACAGGGGCATCTCTGTTGCTGGTATGACCATTTCAGCAGTCTGGTTATCTTGGTAAGAGGAGGGCACTCCATCAGGATGATGAAGAGAGGTGGGTAGGACATCAGGTTGAGGCTGCAGCAAAAGAAATCATTGTATACTCAAATCAGCATCCCTCAAGTCCTGCTGCTGCAGTCTAGCAAAGATATCTCCAATTAGAAATAAAGAGCCTCTACACCATAGATGTATGATTTAGCTAGACAATGATTCCAAGTATATACAATTGATTGCCTCAAAGTGATGTAATTTTTCTAAACAACCAGTGTATATGGAAGCTTCTGTCAAATTAATGAAAAGGTCTGTTATCTGTTCAGCACAATACCAACTAAAAGGCTGAGGTTAAGCTTGACCAATTGTCTAATTAAAGCATTCCAAAACAAAGCTAGGTTTATGAAAGCACTTTCACAACATGCTGAGGAAAGCAACATGCACACACTCCATAACAGTTCAGCAGAAAGGACACAAAAAGGGAAGTGTTAGAAAGAAGAGGTTAGTAAAACAATGCACAGCAAACCACATGGTCATGTGACAGCATCATGTGACATTACCACATGGAAGATGACACAACTATGAGAAGAGAGTGACAGAGAGGAAGGCACAGCAAGGCAGAAATAACTAAGGCAAAGATGTCTTCATTGTTTGTTTTTATACAGTTTTTATTGACAATTAAAACACTTTCATCATGACAAATAGTAACATTTCATTTTTAACTGTCAAAATTAAAGAGGAGCTTCTTCTTACAGTAGAAGACATATTAACTGTTAATAAAAGGCCACTTCAATACAGGCAAGTCTTGCATTCAGTTCTGTGCAATGCAACTTTTGGCTTCATATATTCAACAATTCTTTCTATAATTTCCATTAGCTTAAACTTTTCTCCTCAAGTGAGCAATTTGTGATGCATCAAGTAGAAAGTACTAACAGTCTCTTGGACTTTGTTTCATAGGTTTGCAAATCTACATAAAATAAAGTAACAAAGTTATGTAACACTCATAGTCAGCAACTTTGGTCAAATTCTCCTAGTTTTTGGCATATTTTTGAAAGAAACCAAGTCAAATTAAAAACTGCGATACATAATGAAAAAAAAGTATCAAAGCACAGGAAAAAGGAAAAAGGTTGGTTGCATACTTATATAAATAAGATATCTTAATAAGGATGTGAGTTCCATTATAAAGGGCCAGCCTTTTACAAGACCAAGGTGATATGTATGCAGGAATGTTGTATCAAATTAACAGACCCACAAAGTAGCTCTCTGTTGTAAAATAGTTTGCAGCCTGATAATTTTGGGCCTGAAAATGCCATATACAGAAAAAATGGGACGTGGGAAGGGAAATGAAATTTGGCTAAATAATGAGGTAGTCTTCTATAAATGTAAGTAATGAATTTGGCTTTTAGAAAAACAAAATGGAAAATCTCCTTGAGCCATAAATCTTTACTTTGCCAACTCTTAACCACTTGCATAGAAAAGCTGTCTAATCACTAGCTAAATGTACTGGAGTGTTTTGGAACTGCATAAGTCCATGACAAGCATTTAGAATATCAGAATGCATAATGATTAAGTAACCTAACCAAGATTCATGCAAAACTACATGTTTTCTGATCTTAGACTACAAAAAGAATTTAAGAAAATTTTAGTTTATTTCCACCTGATTTCTAATATGCCCTCTACTTAGAATGTGAACACTGTGCCTTCCACATGGAGCGGTTTTATGGGATGATAGCATGCAGAAATTGGATGTCTAGCATTAAGGGGGATATTTATCTCAGATAAAAATTCCACAGGGTTGTAACTTCATAAAGTTAATGACATCTATATCTAGACAGAAGAGGAATGCATGCATACAGAGATGTCTTTCCTGCAAAGAGAGTACTAACGATTGATCTAGCATACAAGAATTTCTACAGTTGTCACTTCATTACATATAAACACTGCAAGCTTGTGTGTAACAAAGAGACACATGCACAATAAACGCAAAATGAAGACAGCATCAGATATAGAAGGAGAATTATTGGAAAAAATCTGCAAATATGAGGTTTACTCTTTAATGACACAAGATCTACTCCTACTTTGGCACTATAATTTGGCATTTTCTGTCCCATAAATCACAGGGATGCTTTTCATAGTTGGCATAATTTTACACTTTTCAATAAAAAGGCTCACCAAAACAATGATTTAAAGGCTCACCAAAACAATGATTTTATAATTTGGTCAAACTTAAAAATTGTTTGAGAGCTTGTTTCCCATTCTCCCTGAAAGATGATAACTTTTACACTAATTGTACATCACAAAAATTGATTAAGTCTCTTGCCACAAAATTGTGACCTTTCAGAATATTTTTCATTCTAATGAAATGAAAACAGAACATCTGAGATGATTACACTAATGTCAATACAGGAAACCATAGTGAAAAAATATAAAGGTTAAGATCAAACTATTTAGAAAACATCTTTCCAGGCTTGCTGGTTAAACTGAGACAAGTAAAAATTGCATCAAACATACTTTATATCTGTTTTATCATTTCTCAGTTTTTGGCAAAAGATTACTTTAAGTAGTTCATAAGAGATAAACAGGATATAACTGAAAAGTCAACGAAATGTAAAGGTTTGGAGTTGCTTAATGTAAACATGCCGGGAAAGACTTTGTTTAAAACATCAAAAACAAATCTGCATAACAAAAGAAGACAAAAGTTACAACTTCAAGTAGGAACTGTGCTTGGGTAGCATTTTTCAATTTGCTAAAATAAGTAAGGTAATTCAAAGGAATAAAAAAGCCAACATAAGAAACAGTTGCTTCTATTAATATTATTCCTAATATTTCTAAATTACTCATTATCAACATTTAAATATGAATGCTTTAAGACACCAAATATTAAAATTAATTTCAAAGTGCTTCATTCAATATTTGGCCTACCAATTACAGAATTTTCAGGTCAAGTTATTTTAGAGTTTTTCATGTTCAATACTTAGCTCCTTTCTACATATAAACTAAGATATCTTGACCCTTTTGCAAGGAGTCACCAAGACACCTTCTACTACTGCCCCTGGCTTTTCCATATTGATTTCAGAATATTGTGGAGAAAGGTATGCACTTTTGTCAACATATTAATAGTACCATTTAATTTTATATACTTCAAAACCCTGCATTATTCAATAGACTTACTTTTATCAGCATGCTACAATCATCTACTCAACCCTACCCTGGCACTTAGAGACAGGATAAATTGGCACTAAAAAATTTACATATTACATTTCATGTATTTACAACTAACAACCAAAGTCTACTGTTTAACACCACATCAGAAATTTTGGATAAAAATTTAACTTGCATAAAAACTTGCTATTTAAATGGAAAAAATTAAAATCTTGGTCATGTAAATAAGAGCTAAGTGACAGCTTTTTTTCATATAATGCCATTTCAAGTTACATTCTGCTTCACTTCTTTCAAAATACTGTCCAGGTGTTACCAATATTTCTGTCATGGAGTCATTCAGTAGACTTTCCCTGTTTTGAACCAAACCACTTTTTCTTTTTGCCACCTACTTTTTGACTTCCATTACCCTCTTCTGCAATATTCTCCACAGAATTGGCTCGAAGATCTGTGAGAATTTCGCGGGAGCGGCTTTTGATTCGAGAGAGCATTCCTACAGAGCTACCCTTCCTGCCTGCTTTTTCCGAGGGTCTTCCAGACTTTTTAACATATCGTGATGAGGCATCATCAAGTCCACCTTCTGTTGACAAAAGTTTGAGCATTTTACGAATTTCCTGGGACTTCAGTTTAAAAGCGTAAGACAAAGTAAGTACAAAGTAGCCCGTGAAAAGGCATGTCGGTTTTGACTATCACGTCACCACACAGACCTTGTGCAGCATCCACAAATTATCAACATTTGACAATCTAAAAACCTAACAATGGTTATTTTTGAAATTAATGGAGACTTAAACATTATTATTCTGACTTTTGGTACAATTATTGTATGTTTTCTCTAGTAAGGTCTGAAAATCTAGTTGCCAAACGATGACTAGCAACTTAACTGTCAGTAATGTTATATCTTACAAACCAGAATGGAATACGAGGTGATCATAGTGACAGGAATTGTTCAGGGTTGTATACATACACACAGTAACAAAATGCATATGCACTATTACTTTAAGTTACTGTTATGATTTTGAAAACAAAAAGAGCTGTTTGAACTGCACTACTGAAACAGTAGGGAGCTTGATGTTGCCACAAAAATTCCACCCTTATTGGATAGTCTGGCTAAGTGTGAAAATTATTAGTGGTTGCAAAGGGCATGCCACAGAGTTGAATTTGACTAAGTTTGGTAAGCAAATATTGTAATTTAAGAATGTAAAGAAACTGTGGCTATTGTAGGCAGTCAATTGCCAAAATTATGTACATATTGCACAAGGACATTTGTAGAGATTACTTATAAAACTATCACTCTGTTCAAGGGCTAGTCTTAATGAGAAGGAGGGTGGTTGTGCTGAATGATATTATTTGGTGAGAGATAAAGTTTAGAGAAGACAGAAAGACTAAAATCTGATAAGTAGTAAACTAGGAAGTGTTCTAATAATGCAGAAATATATTTGGTGATGGAACTTCACTACAACTCTCTCCTCTAAAGAAGAATCATGAATAAATAAGGTGAAAGATACCCTAACTTATGGAAGATATAGCTAGTACATATTCATTCAAAATGGAATTTTACACTTGTTTTGTTTGATCTGAAGATTTCAGTTATGTCTTGTATCTTTGATCTGTTTCCTAAGTTTCCACCAGCTGGGTACTTACCATAAACTCTCAGCTACAAAGCATCACAAAAATTATTTACAAATAAAAAGTTTGTCCACTCAGTCCTCTCCCACCCCCTACACTTTTGCAAGCGATGACTCATCGCAATACATCCTTTGTTAATACTTGGTGAAAGAACAGAATAAATTGAAAATTGCAGTAACTACAAGAAAGAATTTGCAACAGAAATTCAGAAATTATGAAAAAAGAAATACATTTCTATGATACTACAATAATTTTGCTCAGCTTCCTTTATATTTTTTGAGCAATACAATTTGCTTTCTCATGGTAGCATAAAATATGAAGTCTAAACAATAGTTCTTTGTAAGCAAAACATAAAAATCCTAGAGGTGAGCTCTGAGTCCTTGACAGCAGAAATACTGAGAAGAAAGTGGTGCTTGATGAAGAATATGAAAAGAGTAATGAAATTTATGGAAGGAACATGGACATTGCAACATAAAATAAAACCCTTCACACAAAACTTATGTGACAAATACCTAAAGCATTTTGAATTTGTAAGGATGAAAGGAATTCAAGTTTTGCTTCTTTTTGCTTAATTTGAGGCTTCTACGTTTTGCTGCAGATTTAGGTAATGATACAGACTCAGTAAAACAAGTACACATAACACATATCTGAGAAAGTAAATTCCATTTGTGTTGAGAGTAACCATTTCAGGGAATAATTTAGTATTCCTATTTTGTATAGTAGTTTTTGTTCTGTATTAAGTGTAAATCACTGAAAGCCCTTTGGTTATGCACATAAAAAGTGCTTCGCATTTTTCCATTTAGGTAGCAGTTTGGCCAGCTTGTAGAGCAAATTGCAATGCGATACCGGATAAATTATCCCCTGCATTTCAAGATGTGATTAGAATATGAAAATCACTATGGAAACATGATGAATTTCAAAATACGACAGACCTAGACCTCAAAGAGTAAAAGTCTATTAACAACATGCTTCTTGGGTATTTAAAAACATATGAAAGATTAACTTTGGAAGACAGAATTTGTCCATGTGAAGTTCTTTTTTGGCATCATATAATAGGAACAGTGATCCAAAACCTTGTTCAATTTTGAGTACATATTGATGAGAATTTCAGTTTGCATTGAAAGTCATTAAAAAAGCTAAATTATGCAAAATGTGTTGTGCATGTCCATGTTCCTTGCAATATAAAAATAATAAAGAATGTTAAAAGTACCAGCAACAGAACCCGAAGAGTTGTTAGTTTTATTGGGTGTGGATGTAATGGGTGAATGACCCGGTGACCTCCCTGTAGGCCTGGCCTCGCTAGCACTCAAATTTTGGGTGGAAGAATTAGGATTCTCCACTCCATCCACTGTAAGGAGAAATCATTCAATGAATGTCATGTGACTAACACACAATAATGAAGAGATGGTGATTCTACTATAAAGTATACATAAAGTGAAAATAATAAGAAGAATAGAATCTTGAATCCATTAAATGTGTAAAAAATGTCATGGATTAAATCTAAAACATGAACTTAGTGCATTATGTTAAAATAATTGAACACAGTTCAATCTATTTGTTTACAGACATATTTCCACTACAGACCACCACCCAAAGGAGGTATTCTGTACTTTGCATTCCAAACTGTTTAAGTCCACCAAAGTGCTTAAGAATTGACTGGCTGTATAGTTGCCAAGAGGAAGAATAAGATTTTTAACCACAGGCATGTTCCATTTAGATCACCTGTGTGGAAGAGTTTGTGGT
Source organism: Holothuria glaberrima (assembly GCA_009936505.3). Classification (NCBI taxonomy): domain Eukaryota; kingdom Metazoa; phylum Echinodermata; class Holothuroidea; order Aspidochirotida; family Holothuriidae; genus Holothuria; species Holothuria glaberrima. Next base: position 11,832 of record WURT03044399.1, read on the forward strand.
GATCTGTTTGAAAACCTTCCAAACTTACATCAGTGAGCCATGGAAGTCAATTTCAAACTTTGATCAACAACAGACCACATGCAGCACGGCTCTATTGCTGTGTGTTGAAAACTGGCCTAACACAAGTAACACTATAATATCTTAGGTAGAGAGAGTATCTTGCATGCTGCAGCTGTTGACCAGTGAACATATCATGCTGTCAATCTTGACAGACTGGATTTTCGTCAAACCCCCTTCCAAAAAAGATATTATGTACTAAAGGTGTGTAGCTGCATTTGTTGATCTACTTTACTACTGCATGAAATTAACAGCTATGCCTGCTTATTAAAGTCCCCCTTCACCTAGAAATGCTTATAATGACTGCATCATGCCTATTCAATAACATAAAAGATTGCAAAAGTTGAACAGTAAGCAAAATGTTAGTTAAAAGATAAAACTTGGAGATAGTTTTGGCAAATTTGCAATTATTCTACAAACAACTATTCTTTTACATCAACTTTTCTGTCCAACAAAAAGGCAGGAAACTGTATTTAAGTACTACAAACAAAGAAGGCAAGCAACCTCCAGCAGTGGCATGCACTGGATGTCAGAAATTTCCAAGGGTGGGGGTGACAAGTTCCTCTTGTCTGCAACTGACCTTCTCCCTTTCACCCCAGTTTCTTTGATTTTCTTACTTTCAACTTATCACCAGAGAAGGGGGAAAAGCCCCCCCCCCCCATCCATCTATGTACACCACTGCATTGAGTACTAAATCACCCGGTATATTCACATTAGAAGAAAAAAGGAAAATCATTTGGAGAACCATTTTATCACCCCAGGATGCTGAAATTTTAAAATAAAGTTTAAAATCTCAGTAAACCTTCAAACGATTTTTCATCTGCGACATCTTCATCAATTCTGGGCAAAAACTTTAAGGGTAAATTGACTTTTCATGCATCAAGTCTGCAGGTACATCTAGGCCCTCTTTCATAAAGAGTTATGATTGTTCTCAAGTTTGATCGACAATGCTATATTCCAATTGAAATCAAACTTAAGATTGAATGTAACCTTTTATGAAACAAGGCTCAGGAATATTCTTTGCAAAGGCATAATATAAAAGATACAAAATTGCAAAAACCAAATAGTCTAGTTTCTTGTCATGCAACATTTGATGAAACTTGATAAAAATTTACCCTCATCAGATTCAAAAACAGCATCATCATTGAGTGTTGGAGTGCTGACGGCTGGGGTCATGTTACCCCTCCTCGAGGTATCTCGGGGCATCCGTAAATCTTCACTGGACATGCTATAGTATTCTGTGCAAAGACATAGTATATCTCAATGAGTAAAGTCTATTCATAAGATGCTTCTTTGGTATTTGTAAGCATATGAAAGACTAACTTTGGAAGAAAGAATTTGTCCACGAAAATTTCATATCACTTTAACTTGAGTCTAGAAACAGTTGCGTGTGACTTCTAAAAAAAAAAACGAGGTAATGGGTTGACTGAATGACTGAAATTCTTTTATTACCATTCATATTCAGAACATAATGCAAAGTAATATTATGGAAGATTGGACAGAGTTGCCATCTATAGGTCTAGAATCACCTTACACAAGCAGAAGCAAAATGAAGCTGGTCAGCAGTTTAAGACTGTCCAATAAACATGTGCTATATGGCTATAACCATCTTATCTTTCTTCCACCACTATGATCATGTTGTAAATAAATTACTTAACAAACCAACCAAAATTTTTAAGAAGACAATAGGAAAACAACACTCTATATTTGGTCCCTTATCTATTAATTCAAGTTTCATGTTGTGAAAACACTACATGACACAACTGATAACAGTACCCTGACTGTATTAGTCAGATTTCTAGTGCTTCATTGCACAGAGATAAAATGGCCAATCTCTTTTACAAAGAAAGGTTATTCACCTCCTCTGGCGACACTCAGATGACTCTCAAGAACACTGGGTGGCATAGACATCCTATGTTGTTTGCTGTTGTTAATGCGATTAGCTGATGATGGGGAAAGATCCCAACTAGGGGCCTTGTCCTGTGTTTCATCTGCAATTAAAGTAAAAGACAGGTCTGCATTTAGTGATCATATCACAATTACCAGTGTTACAACCACTTGGATAAAAGCAAGGCATTTGAAACAATGAAGTTGAGCAACAAATAGGTTTCCAGATTGGTGCCCTACTAGGTCATAGTAAGTTGGCTGTTCTTAACTAAAAATATTCCAGATTTGAACAAAGGTGTTTGAAATAAGAGCTATTTATCATAAATTTTTGATAAGCCCATTTGGGTTAAAATGTGGTCACCAGTCGTTTCAAAATAACTTCCCTAGGAGTTGCTATATATATATATATACGTATTTCTATAGATTGGGATTTAGGCGAAACATGGTATGAAAAACGCGACTGTTGGGAGAACTCGACCTTAAAGCGAAAAAAACGTTTCGCCTTAAGATTTTACACAATGTTTTATATGGGAATGTGTAACTGTATATGCAAGTTCGATTTACCTTGTAATGTGTATGCAATTACTTCACTGTACACCAACTTACGTACATGTATCCATTAACACTAAGGACTTAGGGGCCATTGAAATAATGTGCATGTGTATCTCAGAAGTAAAAGGGGAAATCCCAATCTATAGAAATATATATATATATATATGAAACATGTCATTGTTGGCGAAAAGAGTACAGTAAAGTATATTCTCGAAACGAAATTTTCGACTCCCCTGGAGTCTTCTTCAGCGTGTAATGACAAC